>JAJOOF010030928.1:0-19256 GCA_029582545.1 Solanum lignicaule
TTTTGAGAAAAATGGAACCCCTCCACAAAAAAAAATGAAAAAGAAAATTGTGGAATAAAGTACAAAAGAAATGGGGTTTCCAAACAATTCATGGAAAGTGAATAATAGGATGACTTATGAGCACTAGCAAAATGATGAAGGAAGAGGAAAAGAAGTGTTGAGAATACCACATCTCACGAGGATAAAAGTCACTAATCCTAAATGACCATACCTTTGCACTCTACCTCATTACAAGCCTTGAAAAAACTTTGTGATCTTGAGTGAGCTGAAACAATTGTTGATTGGAAAATACGGGCAAACCTATGGGTGAAAGCATGCGTTGTGTTCTTCTTTGTGAGTGTGAGCGTTGCATTTGATTTCGGAACTTTAAATGAGTAAACCATTGTGTGTGAATATGGAATCATCATTTGTGTGAGGGCATTCGAATACTTTTGTTGAGCTTGAACTTGCATTTGAAGCAAGTATTGCGAGCTTGAGAATCTTTGGTAATGGTATGTCACAACTTGAATCTTTGGGTACACATTTAATCCTTGCATGAGTAAATTGAGTCTTGTTGTGTACATTCATGATCGAATCTTATGTAGCACTGTTTGAGACATCCCTGTTTGAACGGGCTGAACTTGAGTTTTACTTCAGGAGAAGCAAAAGTTTAAGCTGGGGGTGTTGATGAGTCCTCAACTTGGACTCATTTAGGGCTATATTTTGATAAAATTAGTGTCCTCAAATGCATAAATTGTCTCAATAACTGATGAACAACCATGATTTTCAGGTATTTAAAGTTAGAGGCAAAATATGGACACTATCGAGCCAACAAGGAACTAGCAACTGAAAGAGCGAGGGAAAGATAACATGATACTCGCTTAACCTATTTGGCAATACACCAATGTGACCATCCGCTCGCCTAGATGTTCCAAAAGTTCCAATACAAAAGAGTAAGGAGAATGAAAACCTGAAGATCGCCAAAATAATTTGGCGACACGCTGAATAGGCTACCAAACCGCCGAAAGTTACTGAAAGTTGGAGCAAAAAATGAGAAAAATGACAGCGAGTAGCAATCTCGTTCGGCGTGTCACCAATCCAGTCAGCGTCAGATGACCTAGTCACCGAAGCTGGTGATGAAAGTTGTAAGCAAATGTTGATGGGCGAAGCAGCAAGGAGGAGGGCGATTTGCGGAATAAATTGGTGACCCCCGATAAAGCTCGTTGTAAGTTACAGTGATTTAGATCAAGAATTGATGACGAATTAAAGGCGAGACGAGGAAACATCGGTGGATCACCGAGTCGATCGGCGATCCCGACTAACGACGCCGAATGATCCGCTGCAACACAAGTTTTTGAAAACTATAAATACTCGTTGAGAGTTGTAGCTTATTATCAGATTTTAAATATAGAATTTTTATGATAGACTTTTGAGTTCTAAGTTTGGAGAGGGTTTTGAAGAACTTGAACAATCAAAGGGTTTCAACTCCAAGAATTTGGATTTTGGTCTTATGGATTCTTCATTCTTTTCTTGTTTGAGACTTAAATCTTCATACCCATTTGAATGCAAACTCATTTTGGTATAAATTTCTATCTCTTTTACATGTCTAGCTAAAACCCCAATTCTTAGGGTGTGATTTTGTGAATATGGATAAGCTTATATGTTGGGTCTTGCTTGTTGATGGTTTATTTGTTGTGTAAATGTGATTTCGTTTAGTATTTGTGGTAGAACTTAATGAAATTGTAGTTGCAAATACTATTTCACCTTTCTATTTTCGGCTTACGAGAGAGAGAGGTCGTAAAACTAAGACTACTAAATTGATGGCCGGTGGGATTGGGTCGACATGAGTTTCAGCTCAAGAGAGTGAACCCTAGTACTTATCCCATACACTCCGCTCGAGAGAGTGAGTGGGCTTAGGCGGAGGTTGTTCTTCATGCGGTAAGTGGGTGTCCGAGAGGACCCTATTTGATTCAGGGGAAGTTGCTCGAGTGAGAAATTACCCCCACTATAGTCTAGCCTAGTCACAAATATTCAACGGATTTATTATCAAGAGCATGTACCCAATAGTTTACTTTATCCCGTATTCCTATGACATCTTAAGAATCCCATCTCCTTGATTAGTACTCTTTGCATTTTTGCTGTTTTTGCTTATTTGTCACAAACCCCCATTGATAATTGACGCTTGCGTCACCCCTTAGATTTAACATGTTTACATTCGATAATGCTTTTAGGTATGACTAATTAGAACTTAATTTTATTTTTCTATTAATTCTCAAGCCCACTCCCTTGGGACTCGACCCCAACCCTTGGTTGGGTTACTTTACTATTGTACGATCATAGACACTTGCATTGGAAGTTGTGTCTTAATTACGCAAACATCAGTGGATTTTTACTTTGGCCATCAAAAATGGCAAAAAATGATCCTACTGGTCTTGTGTAACACCTTAGTATCATGGGCCGCCACAGTTCCCATCACACACTGACAAGTAGTTGGTGGCATTGAAAAGAAGACTCATAGACCTATAATCTAATAGGTTTTGAGGTACCTAACAATTTAGATTCATAGATATATAATCATTTGAAGTTGACCCTTGTATGATCTCATGGAAACACTCAATCAGCAGAGAAGCTATGAACTTAACATGGTGTTAGTGGTTTCTTATGACCCTAAACTAAATCTGATACACTTATAACTTCTTTGAGATCATGGACAAGGGAAATTTGTAACTTCTGTATGTTTGATAAGTGAATGATAAATTGCTTTATGTTTAAATGAGTATGCCTTAGGTGTAGTTCAGTCATAATGTCGGGAAAATTGTAACTTGTTTATGTTTGATGAGTGAATTGTAAACATTGCCTAAATTCAAATATTTTGGGCTGAGTCTATCGAGGCTGCCATAACGGTACTGGGCCGCTACAGTGCTCCAACTATTGCAGGAGTTTCTCCACTATAGCATCAGCCCCTATAGTAGCGCGTCTGTCACTATGGCGGGACGGGCGAGACAGAGCCTAAAGCCCTATTTTCCTCTATTTTACCTCATTATCAAAATGCCTTAAATAACTAGTTCTTATTCATATCAATGCGCAAAAAAAAACAACAAAGATGCATCCAAAACAATCTTCGCATATAATACCGGTGATATAGTACTTAAAAACAAGCATCCATGTACTATCAAAAATACGGGAAGGGGTAAAAGATGTCTTCATGCCCAAATATGACAAAAACAAAGTAAGTCTAACATACTCGGGGGGGTGTCCTAATCGGACAGGATATTCTCCAGGGCTCGCTCGCCAGTCCAGTCAAGGTTATCATTCACAACACCCTTACTTCAAGAACTGAACAAAACTCCATTGTTAAAGAATGAAGCAAAAAACCTCAAGCACCTCATCAATAATCTCAATATACACAATAGCATGGACGAATTCACAAATGGAAACTCATGATTGGCGTGTGGATGAACAAATCAAACACTATGAAAGGTTACATACCTCAAAAGAACAAAGATCTTTTCGAAAATCCTTAAAACTCGATGAACGCTTCAAACTTTCTTCTTTTTCTTCTCTTGAACTTCGCCTTAACCTTCTAAACGCTTTTGGAATGTTATGAATTGACTTAGTGTGATTAGACCCCTTAAATTGGGTGGGTAAAATGTGTTAGGCTAGTGGGGTAAGGAAAAGACTAAAACAACCCTCCTTATAACAGATGAAAAATGCCTAAATTAGAGAGGGTGCACTCAAATGGCCATAACTCCTTCATCTGAACTCAGAATTTTGACAAAAAGTTATTACCATGGTCTGGAACTGATTAACAAGGAAAGAGATGAGGTATCTCTTCTTCAAATCCTCCTCAGCTTCCAAAGTAGCTTTATCAACAAAATTACTACTGCATAGGACTTTGACTGATGAAACATCCTTAGTTCTCAACTTGTGAACCTCAGATCAAGAATCTAAACAAGAATCTCTTCATAGGATAGGCTATCCTTAATGCCAATGTTCTCAGTAGGTTAAATAAGTGAAGGATCGTCCATACATTTCTGCAACATAGAAACATCAAATACCGGATGAACATCAGCTAACTCTGATAGTAGCTCCAACTCATAAGCTACATTGTCAATTCTCTTGGATATTTTGTAAAGACCAATGTATCGGCAACTAAGTTCCCCCCTTCTTATCAAAACTCATAACAAGGTTCATATGTGAAACCTTCAAGTAAACAGAATCATCTACCTCAAACTCTAAGTATCTTCTCCTAACTTATGTATAGGACTTCTGACGACTTTACGTTGTATTTAACCTTTCATGAATAATCTTCACCTTCTACATAGCTTGATGAACCAAATTTGATCCTATCAGCTCAGCTTCACAAACTTCAAACAATCTTTGAACATAAATAGCCTTATAGGGAGCCATCTGGTTACTAAAGTGATAGCTATTGTTGTAAGAAAACTCTATGAGAGGCAAATGGTCATCTTAATTACCTTTAAAATATATGACACATGCCCTCAACATATCCTCTAAGGTTTGAATTATGCGTTCTGCTTGACCATTGGTTTGAGGAAGAAAAACATTACCAAGATTTACCTTCGAACCCAAACCTTTCTAAAAAGACTTCTAAAATTGAGCAGTGAATTATGCACCTCTATCTAAAATGATAGACATAGGAACTCCGTGAAGTCGGACTATCTCTTGAATATACAACCTGGCATAATCTTCTGTTGAATCGATAGTCTTTACCGATAAGAAATGGGTTGATTAAGCCATCCGATCTACAATCACCCAAATCAAATCATGTTGTCTATGAGATCGCAGCAAGCCAATAATGAAATCCATATTGATCATCTCCCACTTCCAATCCGGAAGATCTATATTCTAAGCCAAACCACCGGGTGTTTGGTGCTCTACCTTGACTTGCTCGCAATTTGGGCATTTAGCAACGAACTCTGCAATACACCTTTTCATACTACTCCACGAATATACTTTTATCAAGTCATGATACATCTTTGTTGAGCCAAGAAGGATTCAATATCTGGAACTATGTGCTTCATCCATGATCCTCTCTTGGAGTTTTTTAACCATTGGTACACACAATCGACCATGATAACTCAACACACCATCTCCTCTTTTTTCAAAAGCCATCATATTTTGCTTATGAACATTTGCCTTTAATTCAAGCAAAATAGGGTCTTGGTCTTGTTTCTCTTTCACTTCATACACTAGTGAGGATTCAGCCTCATACATCACCACCACTCCACCTTCATTTGAAACCAAAAATCGGACTCCCAATCGTGCAAGTATGTGCACATCTTTGCCTATTTCTTTCTTGTCTTCCTCAATATGAGCAGTTTTCCCATATATGACTTGTGCAAAGCATCAACAACAACACTACCCTTACTTGGGTGATAGAGAATACTCATGTTATAATCCTTGAGCAACTCTAACCACCTGTGTCTAAGATTAAGATCTTTTTGACTGAAAACATACTGAAGGCTCTTTTGATCGGTGAACACATTTATATGAACACCATAGAGATAGTGATGCCATATTTTCAAAGCAAATACTACAATAACAAATTCTAGATCATGAGTTCGGTAATTCATCTCATGAATCTTAAGTTGTCTTGAGGCATAGGCTATAATCTTACCATTATGTATCAATACACAACCAAGTCCAACCCTGGACGCATCCCAATACACAACAAAGCCTTGTGTACCCTTAGGTAGGGTCAACAGTGAGGTAGTAATTAACCAGGTTTTCAAATACTGAAAGTTTTTCTCACAATAATTGGACCATTAAAAATTTACTTTCTTATGAGTCAACTTTGTCAACAGGGATGAAATAGATGAAAACCCTTAGAGAAACTTTCTATAATAACCACCCGATCCGAAGAAACTCATTACACCTATTGGAGATGTGGGTCTAGGACAGTTTTGCACTACTTCGATCTCTTGAGTGTCAACTCGTATCCCCTCCCCAGATAAAATGTGGCCAAAGAACTCCACGAACTCAAGACAAAACTCACACTTAACAAATTTGGCATACAACTCCTTATCTTTGAGAGTTTGAAGGATTATTCTAAGATGACTAGCATGATCCTCCCCACTCCTCGAATAAACCAGTATGTCATCAATAAACACGATAACAAGCATATCAAGATATGGTTTAAACACTGTGTGCATAAGGTCCATGAACGTTGTAGGAGCATTAGTCAAGCCAAAAGACATAACAAGAAATTCATAATGACCACAATAGGTCCTGAATGTTGTCTTTGGAATATCACTCTCTCTTACTTTCAATTGATGATAGCCATATCTGAGGTCTATCTTAGAAAAGAAAGTGGCCCCCTAGAGTTGATCGAAAATATCATCAACTCTCAGAAGGGGATACTTATTCATTATAGTGACTTTGTTCAACTAGCAGTAATCTATACACATTCTAAGGTAACCATCTTTCTTCCTCACAAATAAGGGTGGAGCTCCCTAAGGTGAGACACTAGGTCGAATGAAAACCTTATCATGAAGATCTTTCAACTGCCCTGTAAACTCTTTTAATTCTTCTGTAGCCATTTTATATGGTGGAACTGAGATAGGTCGAGTATCGTGAAGACTCTCTCTGTCAAAGTCTATTTCTCTCCCAAGAGGGACTCTTGGAAGATAATCTGGAAATAATTTTGGACACTCACTCGCAATTGGAACTGGCTGAATAGGCGGTGTCTCAATACTAGAGTCATTAACTCATGCAAAGTGAAAGATGCACCCCTTAGAGACTAAATTTCTGGCCTTAAGGTTTGAAATGAAACGAACCTTAGGCACTGTTGAACTACTTCTCCACTCCACAACTGGCTCATTAAGAAATTGAAATTTAATTACTCGAGTCCTACAATCAACTAGGCCATAACAAGAATGAAGCCAGTACACACCTAGAATAACATCAAATTTAACCATGTCTAGATTAACTAAGTTTGCCATGGTGTCCTTGTGATTGGAAGAGATGACACTACCACGATAAATAGACTCACCAACAGGTGTGGAAATACTGAAGGGCTCAAGAAGTTGTTCGAGAAGAATATCGAAACTTATAGCTGTATACAGAATTATAAAAGATAAACTAACACTTGGATCAAGTAATGCATATAAATCCAAAGTAAACACTTTGATCATACTAGTGACAACATCTAGTGAATTCTCATGCTCTTGGGGGCTGGTGATAGCATATAGATGGTATGCTCATCCACCTGCCCCTGATGTAGCTCCTCTAGGTGTAGTTTTATCTGCCACAGCCGCGAATGATGATCGGGCTCTATTACCCCCATTAATATTTCCCTACTTGTTCTTAGGGTACTCTCTCATGAAGAGACTTGTCTTACCACACTTGAAACAACTAGGGGAGCCATAAAGACAGCTCGTGGGTGGTTTCTATGACACTTAGCACATGTAGGAGTTCAGTTGTCCCCTTGTGCCACACTACGCTAAGATTGAGTAGGTAGATCTTTAAAGTACTGCGAATTTTGATTCCTGAACTCACCTATGTTCTTTGGTGCAGGTGCACTCACAAATGATGGGGTAGGCCCATTTGGCCTCTACTTAAAAGATGGCCAATTCACATTTCTGGCCATTTTTTGTTCGGACTCATTGCCTATTGTCTTAGCCATCTTGTTATGAAACTCCTCCCTATCCTTCAACTTGTCTTCCTCAACTTGCTGCACATGGATCATAAGCCTTTCTATTTCAATTTACACTATCAACATAGGATCATAACCCGCTTTGCTTGACAAGCGGGATAGTCCAGACACAAATAGACTCATCATGCTTCTCATATCAACAACCATCTCGGGAGCTTAACGGGACAGTTGAGTGAATTTGAGGCTGTACTTATGCACACTCATGGACTCATGTTTAAGAGTTAAGAATTCTCTTACCTTTGCCTTTCTCAGCTCATGGGGACAGAAACGCACCATGAAGCCACCTTCAAACATACTTCAGCTCACAATTGGTGCCCCTTCAGCCGTGCTCCTTTTCTATTGGTCGTACAAAATTCTAGCAACACCCTTGAGTTGGTATGAATTTAAATTCACACGCTCGACATTGGCAAAACGCATAACCTCAAACACTTTATGCAGTTCCTCCATAAAATATTCCGGATCCTTACTGAAATTTGACCCTATGAAATCTGGATGATTCATTCTCAAGAACTCACAAATCCTGGATTAATCAGCCACATTGACTTGATGTATCCGGGTGTTTCATCCAATACTAAGCGTCCACGGTTGTTCAATAGTAATATAACCCAACTAGTGAGTTGGGGTCTAGTCCCAAGAGAGCGGTTTGTAATTGAGAATCAATAGAAAAGCTAAAATGTGTTCAAGTTAATCATAGCTATAGACATTTACGAAGAAAAACATGATAAATTAAAGGGTGACACAAGTGTCAATTATCAAAGGGTGTTTTGTAAGCAATTATCAACTAAAATGACAACTAAAATGAAAATGCAAATATGGAGACGGGATTCTTGGGATGTGATAGGAATATGGGATAAAATACACAACCGGGTAAATGCTATTGATAGTAACTCGCTGCAAATTAGTAACTAGGCTAGACTTTAGTGGGGGTAAATTTTCTCTCAAACAATTTACCCCGAATCAAATCAATTTCTCTCGAACACCGATAAATAGCAATGAAGCACAACCTTCGCCTTAATCCATTCACTCTCTTGAGCTGCATGTGTGGGAGAAGGTTTAGGATTCACTCTCTCGAGATGTACCCACGACAACACAATAACCAGAGACTATCGATTCGGTAGTTTTGGTTTTAAAACTTCTCTCTCGAACATGTCAAAAACAAGAAGATAAAATTGTATTTGCAACTACAACCCCATTTAATTCAACCACGGATACTGAACGAAATCACCTCTAAACAACAAATAAACAATCAATTAGCAATACCTAGCGGTAAATTCAACCCATCTTTACAAAATCACACCCCAAGAATTGGGGTTTTAGCTAGACATACTAAAGAGATAGAAATTGATACCGAAAAGTGTTTCCATCAAATAGGTACGAAAAATATTGTCTTTACACACATCAAGGATGAAGAATCTTCAATACCCACTTCCAATTGCTTCGGAAATGAAAATCTTCTACTCTTCAAAGCTAAGGAAAATTGTCTCAAAAAACTAAGTTCTAAAACTGAGTAATTCTAAAAACTGGTTTCTGAAATGTAAATCTGGATACTAAACTAAAAATTCAAACAGGTATTTATAGTTGTCAAAAAGTGTGTTGCGAAGGATCACTCGGCGCAGTTAGACGGGATTGCCGATCCACTCGATGATCCACCCTTTTGTCTGGTTCATCGGCTTTCTGCATTGTCCTTAAGAAACTTCAAGTTCTATAACATTGGGCAATGAAGTACTGCATCGCGGAATCGTTCGACGACTCATCGACTGCTCCTTTATCTCGCCGACTCAATTTTCTCCTTCAGAGCTTGGCACACTGGAACATTAGACGAGACCATAGCCCTTCAACAACTCGCCTAATTTCTTAGGGGATCCTTAGGCTGTCTATTTTTCGTTCTTTTCAGTAGTCTTGTTCGATAACACCCATAACCCCGAGATACTCAGACTTCTCCTGTTTTTGCCAAATTTGGCCATTTGACGACTTTTGCCCTTAAGAATGGTGTCACCCACTATATCATTGCACAATTTACGTCATTTAGAACAAATACGGGCTACTCAGACTTCACCCAACCATACTAAACTACAATATTCAAGCACAACCTCCCAAAATTTAACTCAATTTATGGTACAAATTTATGGGCATTCGACAATCAAAACAATACGGGCAAGATTATCAAATTAAAATAGGTATTCAAACATTCTAATCCTATCATAGAGGCCCAGCACACATAACTAAGATAAGATCATTGGAAATGAGTACAAATTCAATAAAATAAACTCGGGATTTGGAAAACCAACCTTTATGCCGATTAAAGTATTTTGAAAAGCTAGGTGGTAACGTAATCCAAAGTCCGAGCACCAATCAACAACCAAAATACTTATGGAATGCAAAAATATGGAAAATACTAACTAGGTGCGAGTTCGTGAAGTTTGAAAGCGAGGGAAAGTGAAGATTTTGAAACTTTGGAACCATTGGCCTTTAAAATCGTACAGTTCTCGCCCATTCGGAGACGTTAGTCGCGCCCGCCGAACCACTCGGCGACACGTCGAGTATTCACTTACGTCGCCAAGTTTTCCAAGAGCTCCAGTTAATGTGGGAGTCCAAACGACAGTTTACGTCTGGATCGCCGACTTGGTCGGTGATTCGCCAATAATTTCCTGGGCTCGTCGGGTTTTACAGACTCCATTTTGAAGATGTCTTGAGTCAAACGACTGATTAGGTCGGGCTCGCCGAGTTCTTCGGCGATGCGCCGTCTGGAGCTTTTAGCTCACCAACCTGCAATTTTCAAACACTTTCCACACTTTAACCTGCGCAATCAACCCACCATTATTCTAAAATAACAATTTAGAGCAATAAAACCTTGGATTGCCTCCCAAGAAGCGCCTTACTTAACGTCGTGGCACGACACAAGTCAACACTCAAACTTCACTTTTGGGGTTAGCCATATCATCACTTGGCAACCCCCTGTTTTGTTGCGGGTAGAGATGAGGTATCACATGACCCATAAGGTTCTCGAGCAGCTGGATAGATCTGGAATGAGAACCAATCATCTGTTTCATCACTTCGATGTTCACCTTCATCTCTTCCAGCACTTTATCATGCTCATTTACCTAGTAGAGAATGATTGAGAGAATTCCTTTGACACATTTACCCTCATTGTCCTTAGGCCTTCTTTGCTCATGAGGAGGGATGTATTTGTCCTTCCTTTTGCATTGGACTTCAATCCGAACTATCTTTTTGGCTAACTCATCCATCTGAGTCATTAGTGCAGCCAGCATGAAGTCCTTCTCTACTTCTTGGTTTGTTTCAGCCATGTGATCAAGCAGGTGGGCTGCTATCACATAGGGTTGTTATGTAATACCACCTAGAATGAGTTGGTCAGCCAATACCTTCTTTCCAGGACCAAGACTTCTATAAAAGTAATCCAGTAGGACTATATCCGGAATTTCATGAGTTGGGCATTGAACTAGCAGTTCTTTAAACCTTATCCATGCCTCATGAATCTGTTCATATTCCAATTATTTGAAGGTTAGAATGCGATCCCAGAACATAATTACTTCTAATGGAGGAAACTCCATTTGCTCGCGATTACGCTAGACACACTCACCTCCTCTATTTCAAAGCACAAACAAGCAAAATGATGTACCGTGAGTTTACGGTCTTTTTAATACATTTCACTTGAGAATTCTGTGTGTCTAGGGATATTTTGTATTAGTTTATATGTGTTTTTCTCATGTTTGCAGGGAATAAGTTCAGGCGCGGAAACATGAAGACACAACTGAAAGAAGAGCAAAAAAGGGCATCTACGGAGGCAACTTGCGGATCGTAGGTCCAGTTACGTCCCATAGATGATAGTCGTAGAAGGGCAGGAAAGGCATTGCTGAAGATCGGGGAATTCTTGACCAAGTGTGGAACCACGGTTGTGACTTACAAACCGTAGATTGATCTATGGACCGTACTGTTGCTCTATCAAATCATTTAGAGATTGGTTCCAGTACCTGATGATGAAAAAATCCAAGTGTAGCGTTATGGAGAAGAGTTACGGACCATACTGTTGAATCGTCAATGGCGTCAGAGATTTTGCAGATTTTGAAGAAAGAAAAATTGCCTAAGTCTTGAGCCACGAAAGGAACCTACGGACCGTAGATCGACTTACGAATAGTAGGTCAGTCTCGTAGAATGAAGACGCATCCTGCAGCTTTATTTCCTTATTTCATTTCCTTTTTAGTTAGGACTTATTTTTCAATATATAGGGTATGTAAACCTCATTTTGAGAGGTTAGAAATTATTATTTTTGTTCTACTTTTTGGCTTGGGAGATTAACTGGCAACTTTAACAATTCTTACTTTCCTAAGCACGTTTTGGTGATTTTTACTTTGAAATTCAAGTTGAAATTCTGGGATTATTCTACTCTACTACGTAAGTTCATGATTTATTCTTCAAATATTATGAATTGTTTTCTTGCTAATATGGGTAACTAAATCCAAAACTAGGGTTGTGGGAACCATGAGCGAATAGTGTTTTGCATGCATTGATAATTCTTTAATCTAGAAGTCTTTTTAACGGTGCACAACGTTAGAACTCGCCTTGTTGCTACTTGCCAGACCAAGGAGGTAGTTAATAAGAAAAAAATTATCAACATAGATTTAGTGTGATACTATCTAATAGAATTAATGTAGATTGGTATGAGGGTGAAAACTAAGCCATATATCGATGTGACGTCTAATATGAGGTAATGGTAAGGGTTAGTAAATCATACACACGTAGCCGGACTAAGGTACGGGCTGAAATTCTCTAGATGCCAGACCAAGGATTTAGAAATACATAATTTATCTCTTTGCATGTAATACACTAGGAAGGGATTTCTATTACTAGGATTAGGGAGTTATGAGTTTATGGGGAACACGTACGCCCTACTTTCCTTCTCAATTTGATAACAACAAAAGTTTGAATCTTGGTTACTAACTACTTTCATAATTTCCAAAATTTGTTACACAAATCCCCCCCCCCTTTACTTATTTGTCTTGGAAATACATTGGCTAAATGAATATAATTGTTATTGGACTTAAGTCTAAACCATATTCCTCGTGGGATCGACCCCAACCTACAAGTTGGATTCTTTACGAGATAACGATCGCTTATGCTTCTGAAAAGAGGTGTAATTTGAGCGTATCAATTTTTTGCGCCGCTGCCGGGGAATAAGACTTTTAGATTAAGTTTACTTGCATTATTGAACTTTAGTCAAATATTTCCTAATTTTACTTTTTCTTTTGTTTTTGTCTCTCTCAGGGTCTTACTCTAGTGTATGCCAAGTACACGGAGCCAAGGCGAACCACTTACTCCCTACGATACCGTATTGAATAGAACTTTACAGAGAATGAATAATTAAGGAGTTCTGGTTAACCCTATCGGGGGAGAGTTAGGTGAAGGTTTTAGATTGCAACCTCCGAGGGTAATTGATGCGAATAATCAGGTTCCAGTTGAGAATAGATTAGGAGATGATTGAGGGCACAGGAACCACAAGGACCACGTCTGCATGAAAATTTTAGGGTCAACCTTAATATTGCCGATTCTGATGGACCTCTTGTCCTACCACCTCTACCTCAGGGACATACATTTGTGGTTACCAGTAGCTTGATACAGATGCTTACAGCGAGGGGCTTGTTTGCGGGGTTGCCAGCGGATGATCCATATGCTCACATACCCAAACTTAATCATGTCTGCAAAAGTTGTATAGGTCGACCAGATTGGGATATAAACGTCATTAGATTAGGTGTGTTCCCCCTATCTTTGACCGGAGATGCTGTTGTGTGGTTCAATGAAATCCCTTACAACTCAATCTATACATAGGAGCAGTTGACAGAGGCATTTTTAGCAGGATTCTTTCCAGTGTCCAAGAAGTTGAACAAAAAGAATACACGCAACAACTTTGTAACATTACCTGGAGAGTCTGTGAGTAGTTCTTGGGATGGGTTCACTGCCTTCATGAGGGGTGTCCCGAATCACCGTATTGATGATAAGTCGCTGAAGGAGTACTTCTACCGAGGACAGGATGATAATGGTAAGGTAATGCTCGATACTATTGGGGGAGGTTCGTACGGTGAATGCACTTTTGCACAAATTACAGAGAAAATGGAGAAGATATCTCGAAATAGTAAAGCTTGGTGCACTAGAAAGTCAGACACTGGGAGGAGCACATTTACAGTTCAAGCTACAAACAACCAGCCCGCAAATGAGATTCGCGAGGAGATGGCACAGATGAGAACTGAACAAGGGTTGGTGTTAAAGCATGTGACTGGAGGAGAGAAGAAGGTAAATGATGTAAACTATTTGACTAGAACTCCACTACCGACAGAGGAGTACTATTTTGAAGAGGATGCTTATGCAGTGAATGAGCAGACGGGGGGTTTCCGACCAAACGCCCAAGGTTCCAACATGGATAATTACTGCCAAGGTCAAGGAAACCAAGGTCGGAACTATGGCAATTACAACCGCGAGGGTCAATATGTTCGAGATGGGTACTACAATCGCGAAAACAATTACAGCCGAAACAACTATGGCAACGGAAATGATCGGACTGGACCTTATGTTCCTCCTCAAAATTGAGATTCTGCTCCTAGGGAAGCTGGAGGTAATATATCATGTATTGAGGATATGATGCAGAAAATGATGAGGAGGTTTGACGGGACTGATGAGAATGTGAAGGAGATGCAAAATGAGTTGTTCAGAATTGGCCAGAAAGTTGATACCCATGCAGTATCGATAAAGCAGCTTGAGCAGCAGTTTAGTCAGTTGTCTGCTACCGTGAATACACGCCAGCCGGGCACATTGCCCAGCAACACCATCTAGAATCTGAAGAATGATGGGCATTATATAGCAATCACGACTCGCGGAAGAAAGCAGACTATTGAAGTGGTAGAAAATAGAGATGATGAGATTGAGGTGACTGGAGAGTCCAAGAATGCTACAGATAAAGAAGCGGAGAAAACCCAAAAGGTCGTCCTTATGCCTAGACCTCCACCTCTTTTCCTATAGAGGTTAGTGCAGAAGGCTGAAGAAGGAAAGTACCACAGGTTCATAACTATGTTGAAACAGCTCTCCATCAATGTCCTTTTGATAGAATCTTTGGAGCAAATGCCTGTGTATGCAAAGTTCATGAAGGACTTGGTGACCAAAAAGAGGACTGTTAGTTTTGAGAATGGTGAGAGGTTGCAACATTGTAGTGCCATTTCTACGAGGTCACTGGTACAAAAGAAAGAAGATCCTGGAGCTTTCACTATTCCATGCACCATCAGTAAGATGCACTTTGCAAAAGCTTTGTGTGATTTGGGTGCCAGCATTAACTTGATGCCATTGTCGATTTATAAAAAGTTGGGTTTAGGAGCTCCAAAACCAACTGCGATGCATTTACTTATGGCTGATAGAACTGTGAAGAAGCCCATTGAAGTGCTTCAAGATGCCCTTGTGAAAGTGGGGCCATTCATTTTTCCAAAAGACTTTGTTATACTTGAATGCGAGGTTGACTTTGAGGTCCCCATCATTTTAGGGAGACCGTTCCTTGCTACTGGGCGTGCCTTAGTGGATATAGAGAGAGGGCAGATAAAGTTCTGACTAAATAAGGAGGATGTGACCTTTAACGTCTGTAAGTCTATGAAGCAGGCAAGTGATATTAAATCGGTATCGGTGGTGAGTCACACTTTCCGAACAGGTTCTGAAGTGTTTAGTAAGGAGAAGTTAGGTGTAGCCTTGTACACGGAGAAGAAGCGTCAGGCTCAAAAGACAGAAAAGCGCAAACTAGCTCCTGGTGATCTGGTGTTGTTGTATAAATTAAGGTTGTGCTGTTTTTCGAGCAGATCTAAGTCCCAGTGGACTGGCCGATTCAGAGTGCCCCAAGTGTCCCTACATGGAGTTGTTGAGCTTGAGAAAAGGAATGGCACAAGGTTCAAAACCGACCAACTGAGGATAAAAAGCTACATGGGAAATTCTGAGAGTGTAAATGCAGTGATATAGGCATGGCATCTTGATGAAGTCTGAGTAATCAAGGGGACTGCGTCGTGCCGCGACGTTAAATCAAGCACTACTTGAGAGGCAACCTAAGATGTACAATCTAGCCAACTACAGGTTTTGTTTGGCGTCTAGTAGTTTCTTTTGTTAATTATGTCTTTGTACTCAATTAGATAGGTGCTTTAATTTATTGGTTAGTGTTGGCTAGATATAGCATAGGGTCTGTGTCTAAAAATTGTCTAGAAAATGTAAAAAGAATGCCCTAATGGTTGCTACATGTGCAGGTGCGCAAGGCAAAATCTGTAGAAAATGGTCTGGTGCAGAGGTCTACGGACCCCGTCAACGGTCCGTAATTCATTCTACGAACCGTAAACAGTGTCTGTAGATCCTAAGTAAGTGTCTGAAATTTTACAAAGTGTGAAGGAGATATATGGTCCCCATCTACGGACCGTAAGGCAGCGCAGGCAGGAGAAGAAGGCACAGAAAGCCTCCATAATAGATGAGCATATGAGGCAGCAGAGGACCCGTGAGATGGTTACTGGGGTATCGAGTTCTATGCCCGTTTCTGAGGTTCTGCCTACTGTCGCGGATGATATGAGCACCACTAGGGGTGCGGTGAGACCCATAGATAGCACTACTGAGGGTGATGTGACCAAAGATGCGAGCACTACTGAGGGTGACCCCACTGTACTGTAGCAGAATCCAGGAAACCGGACCCACCCGCTTATTAATGATTCTTCGGCACTAAGTGCCACAGGTTTGCTTCACCTAAATCCATTCATTTTTACTGCTTTTTGTGTGCATTGGGGACAATTGCACCTATATTTGTTGGGGGGTGGGGCAAATGGATTGTGAGTGATAGGGTAAAGTCTGAGTAACCCAACTTATAATCCTCTCTTGGGGTTTTCTTGCCTGTGTTCTTTTTCCCCAAGAGATTGCTTAATTTTTGTTGAACCGGTATGTTTAGGATTGTATGTGTAAAAGCATGAGAAAGAATGATAGCATGAGCATGATGGCATGAGCTTGTTAAAAAAAGATACACCCGTCCAAAGATATTGAAATGTGTGCTAAAAGATGTAGACTAGAATAAGTTGAATGTGTTGGCTCTGAGTATGACATGATAATGACAAATTTGATTTCATGACTTAAGCTAAAAACTTGAACTAGGTAATTTGATAATCTGATAATGGAACTGTGTGCCAAGAGTGTGCGAGAATCGTTGGTTGTTCAAACAAGTGGTGCCAATCTAGAACTTGTTCGGTTAGTCCTGTGAAGATAATCTACTCTAGAAGCTAGGAAGTGATCATAAGCCATTGTTCTGAATAGTCCACTAAATGCCTTAAACAATCCGACCAAATGAAAATGAATGCTCCCGTTGATCCATATGCTTTGAGCCAAAAAGAGACCATTTCTTTTTAAACCCGTAACTCACCTTCCCATAATCTATTTTTTTGGCTCCGGTCCCTCCTTGGACATGTGCACCTCAACTTAGGCCAAAAGCCTAAGTTGAGGGTGGCTAATGCAAAAAGTTACCTCAATCTTGGCCCTAATCCGACATCGGGTATTGTGCACCTCAACTAACAAAAATTCCTTAACTTGAAGGTGGCTATGAAAGAGGAAATATAAAGAAAAATGGGTATGAAAAGAGTTTGTGTTTAAAAAGAACAGAAAAAAAAGGGATGTGACTTTGTGCGAAAGAAAGTGAGCAAAACTAAAGAAAAAAAGAAAAACCAAGTTAAAGAAGAAAAGTAAAAAATAAAAGAGCTACAAACTCGAAAGTCACATCAATGATGGAAAAGAATCAAGGGAAAGAGGAGAAAAAGGTAGGATGTCAAAAATAGAGCAAAAAGAGGTAGAAAAGCCTAATGTAATGTCAAGGAGGGCAGAAAGTCAATAAAAGTACCCAAATGTACCACACCTGACCCTGAGCCTACATTACAAGCTAAGAAAGTCCTATAGTGATCCTAGAACCTAGTTGGAGAGTTTAAGCAGTGAAAATTAGGGTAAGCTTATGGTATTGAGCATTACTTGTAATTGAAGTTACTTCTGAGCACGACTTGCTTCTATACAAGTGTCGTTTAGAGTCTTAGTGCGTCGCTTGAGGACAAACAACGATTTTAAGTATAGGGTGTTGATGTACCGTGAGTTTACGATATTTTTGATACATTTCACTTGAGAGTTGTGTGTGTCTAGGGATATTTTGTGTTAGTTTATATGTGTTTTTCACATGTTTACAGGGAATAGGTTCAGGCGCGGAAACTTGAAGACACAACTGAAAGAAGTGCAGAAAAGGGCATTTACGGAGGCAACATACGGACCATAGGTCCAATTACGTCCCGTAGATGATAGTCGTAGAAGTGCAGGAAAGGCATTGCTAAAGATCAAGGAATTCTTCACCAAGTGTGGAACCACGGTTGTGACTTACGGGCCGTAGATTGATCTACAAAACGTACTGTTGCTCCGTTAAATCATTCAGAGTGATTGCAGTACCTGATGCTGAAAAAATCCAAGTGTGGCGTTACGGAGAAGAGTTACGGACCGTAGATAGACTTATGGTCCATACTGTTGAATCGTCGATTGCGACAGAGACTTTGCAGATTTTGAAGAAAGAAAAATTGCCTAAGTCATGAGCCACGGAAGGGACCTACGGACCATAGATCGACTTACGGACCGTAAGTCAGTCTCGTAGAATGAAGACGCGTCCTGCAGCTTTATTTCCTTATTTCGTTTCCTTTTTAGTTAGGACTTATTTTTCTATATATAGGGTATGTAAACCTCGTTTTGTGAGGTTAGAAATTATTATTTTTGTTCTAGTTTTTGGCTTGGGAGATTAACTGGCAACTTTAGCAATTCTTAATCTCCTAAGCACATTTTGGTGAATTTTACTTTGAAATTCAAGTTGAAATTCTAGGATTATTCTACTCTACTACGTAAGTTCATTATTTACTCTTCAAACATTATGAATTGTTTTCTTGCTAATATGGGTAACTAAATTCACAACTAGGGTTGTGGGAACCATGAGCGATTAATGAAGTATGCATAGTAACTAAGTAATTCTCAAATAGTGTTTTGCATGCATTGATAATTCTTTCGTCTAGAAGTCTTTTTAACGGTGCGCAACGTTATAACTCACCTTGTTGCTACTTGCCGGACCAAGGAGGTAGTTAATAAGAAAAGAATTATCAATATAGATTTAGTGTGCTACTATCTAATAGAATTAATGTCGAATGGTGCGAGGGTGAAAACTAAGTCATACATCGATGTGACATCTAATATGAGGTAATAGTAAGGGTTAGTAAATTATACACACATAGCCGGACCAAGGTGCGGGGTGAAATTCTCTAAATGTCGGACCAAGGATTAAGAGATACATAACTTATCGCTTTGCATGTAATACACTAGGAAGGGATTGCTATTAATAGGATTACGGAGTCATAAGCTTATAGGGAACACGTACGCCCTAGTTTCCTTCTCAATTTGATAACAACAAAAGTTTGAATCTTGCTTTACTAATTACTTTCATAATTACCAAAATTTGTTACACCAATTCCGGGGGGGGGGGGGGGGGGGGGGGGGGGGGGGGGGGGGGGGGGGGGGGGGGGGG
>JAJOOF010030929.1:0-23326 GCA_029582545.1 Solanum lignicaule
TTTTTATATACAGCTAAATAAGTTTCCGGTAACTTCCGAAGCACATTTTTAAGAACTTTTTGGGTCAAATTCAAATATAATCATTTCATTAAGTTCTCGACTCCAAACTCACATGTGAGGCTCTAGTTTCACTCTATCATTTTCCGAGTCGTTACAACATGTATGGCTTAAGGTTATCTAAGAATGTGTTCTCTTATATGATGTATGTTTAGATATGATTTTGCTATAGCTGCCTTCCTTGTTATGATTGACTAAAAGTGGGAGATTCCCTTGTTCATGCGAAGTAAGCTAAGGATGAGATCAAAGATGGTAAGTATGTGTGATGTCCTTAGGTGATACTTAGTGTGGGTGAGATTATGGGGTCTTATCCTTATATTGCACAAGTATGACTTGAAGCTACTTAGAAAGTGTTTTTCTTATGATATAAAAGGCTAAGGGTAGACTAATGCTTATATGATGCTTATGTTGGAGATTATGCTTATGACTAAGTTATTGCCTCAAATTCTTATAGTTTATGTTTCGTGAAATATCTCTTATGATTATGGCATATGACTTATGTTGACTAACCCTTATGATGTTATGCTCTTATAATGTTATGTTAGCTATCATATTTAGTACTTTTGTACTAACGCATACTCTAGCCTACATTCTCATCAAATGTAGGGTCCGGCGATTTTGAGTTCCATCTCCGAGGATAGGTTCTTAGTAGGAGCATGAAGTTGAATACTTGGTGAGTCCTCATAGCATCGATGATATAGCCACCATTTCCTTTGATGTATTTCTTTTATGTTTTAGACTATTGTATGGGCTTGGTCCCTAAGATGGTCATGTTCAAGATTGTTTGGGACAAGTGTAATAAGATTTCTGCTTCTCTTTTATAAATACTTTGATTGTATGAAAAATGTTTTATAATTCCGCACTTTTTTATTATCTTATGTGATGATATGCTAAGGACTTGTATGAGACCCCTTCGGGGTCAAGTACGCCATGGTACATCTAGGGTGTAACCCTGGGTCGTGGCAAACATGGTTATAAGAGCACAAGGTTTAGAATGGTTCTGTAACGACTCGGAAAATGATAGGTTAAACGAGAGCCTAATGACTTGGTGTTGGGTTCATAATGAGGTTTGTAGTTGTTTAATGTTATCCTGAGCTAAGAATTTTAGTGAGTCAACGTCAAGGCACGTTTTAGACTCCATGTTAAAAAAGACTTCGGTATGTTAGTTACGGGTGCGAGGGCTTGTGCCAAGCCAAGGAAGGAAAGGCCTAACCCAAAGGCCAAGGCTTCCAACATTTGCTAAGCAATGCCCCAAGGCTTCACGGACCACTTCACGATCCGTAGAGTCTCCCTTGGTCCCTGACGGGGTTGCCCAAGTGAGGGGTTTTTAAGTAATTTCGTTTTAAGGTTTTATTAAGTGGAGTTGTTTTTAAATGGTTTATATCATATATATATAAATTGTTTTAGGTCTTAAAACATTCCTTTACCTCATTATTTTCAAAACGCCCAAATCAAATCCCACAGTTCTCTCTCTCTATATATTTCTCTCTAACTGAACAAAGAAGAAGTAGTGGGAGCTAGGGTTTTGGATTCAAGGCTTTTTTCATCAAATTTATTGGGAAATCTTAGCAAGGTATGGTGATCCTTCATCTAGGGTTAGCTTTCACCCTAGAGTCAATTTAAAGTAAACTTTTAAAGATTTGAAGTTCATGAAAACCAACTGTTTTACTCAATCTCATGGGTTCTTTCACCAAATGGATTTAAAAGGTTTATAATGGCATATTATGGTTATATTGTTGTTATATTGATGATTTAAGATGAAAATACTCCATGAACCCATGATTTCTCTCTATTCCTAGTTTATGCCTTTATGAAGTGGGTTGCTTGATAGTGAATGTATATGGATAGAACTTGTTTAAATGGCTTTAGATTGTTGAGGTATGTCATTACCCATGGTTATTTTATGGTTTATTGTTGGTGTATTGGTATGTGAGGTTTATGGCCTTAAAGGCAAGATATGAGAAGCTACTTGTTGATTTAGAATTGTTAACTTGAAGTTGATCCACTTGAAAGGTGGAGGTGTTTACTTATTATGCACATTGTGGCCATGGCCTTTAAGGCATAGTATGAGAAATTGAAGTGTTATCATGACACTGTATGGATGAGAATTCAATGAAGCAAAGGTGATCATGTCTTGAATGTGAATGTGTTACTATTGAAAGGCCTTTTCTCAATTTGACACATATGAATATTGATGATAGAATATGAAGGATTTTTCAATATATAGTATACCTTGAATTGGTAGTGCTTATAAATCCTTTTCTTGTATAAATGATTATATTGTTGATTATTAAATCCTTGGATCGGTAGGCTAGTGGAACCCTTCCACACATGCTTATAATAAGCCTTGGGATCGGTAGGCTTACGTCACCCTTCCATTAATGTTGGTAATGAATCTTGGAATCGGTAGGATTATGGTACCTTTCCATGAAGGTTAATTATGATACTTGAACCGGTAGGCCTATGGCACCATTTCAAGATGAGTTAATGAGATTTCCTAAATGGACCTTGAATCGGTAGGCTTAAGGCACCCTTTCATGTGTTAATGAATATAATTGGAGTCGGTAGGCTAATGGCACTTCTCATATGTGATTTTGTCAAAGTAATGAACTATTCTAGGGGAATGTAGGGTAAGCACCGAGTGGATTTGGTTAGATGGAAACTCCCCCAAAGTTAGGCATGAGTTTCAATGATCGTCTACCATATCCCATAAACTATGTGCCCGCATAGGTCTAGCTAGTGGATCCACCTAAGCTGTATGAATCGGTCTTCCTTAGACATGTAGACCACCTCTCTACGTTGTGGGGATTTTTGACACCGGATTCCATGACAAGTTTTCATGGTCTATGTTGGTTAAATGCTTATTCCCATCATGTGAGATGTCAATATGGTTTGTTGATAGGTTCTACAAAGTGTAGGTAGTAGTATGGGATGGTACCTAAGCATCGCACGAGTAGGCTTGGAGAGAGTCATAGTGAGTATCTCTAAATCTTAATGGCTATGATATAGATGGATCTTAAATGGTGTATTTGAAGAATATTAACTCTTAAATGCTTAATGTGATATGCATGCTATACTTGAGTTATATTATGAGTTATTTCTCTCTTTTCATGCCTTATAAAATATTATGTTTCTTATGTATGAATATGGCTTAAAGGTGAAAGGAAATAAATGGTAAGTTTACTTTAAGTGACCTAAATGTGGTGCCTAGTGTGGATGGTGGTATGGGACGCTATCCATACATTCCACAAGGTATAGCATAAGGGTTGCTTGAGGTGAAGGTCCAAGGTAAAGGTAATGGTTTCCATGTGATATTGTTTAAGTGTGAAGTTATGACTTAATGATGTTAATGCTTGTATATGATGTCTTTTACGCTATTGTTCATGATATTTCAAGATGTGACATAATGCATGGTTTCCAACCAAAATGTCCCATTTTAACGCATGTTTTGCATGGTCATCATACTTGGTACATTTCTGTGTACTAACCGATATTCTTCATGTTTTTATTACAAGTGTAGGTTCCGGCAAGTGATTCCTTCTAGCGAGTTTGAAGTGTTGGACTTCTTTCCTCCAAGACTTGGTATGTCCTCATGATTTGAGGACAAGACTTATGTTTCCTTATTTCATGTATTAGACATTTTAGTAGTTGTTTTCGACTGGAAAGGGTTGTGTGCCTATTGTGTTTTAAGTTTGTGTCTAAGATGGCCATCTGAGACTTAAACTTCCGCTGTACTTCAAGTTTTCCTTTAAATGAAGTTTTGATATTTTGGATTTAAATGAATTTTAATTCTGCACTATTTCTATATTGAATGCAATGAAGTGCTATGAGGCTCGTATGAGACATTTTGGAGTCTTGTACGCTGTGTCACGACTAAGGGGTGTTTTCGGGTCGTGACAAACATGGTATCAGAGTACAAGATATTGGAAATGGTTTTTAGGATCAAAGAATCACAAGCCACGTCTAGTAGAGTTTTGTTCATCAGTGTGAGTCGTGACACATCTATGAATGAGAGGCTATAGGACGTTAGAAGTTACACTTCTTTCATATTCTTGAATTCATGCCTTAGAGTTTAGTTCTATAAGTGCTCTTTTCCTAATCCTTCTCTTGTGTTTATAGGATATGAATACAAGAGGGAGATCCGCAAGGAGAGTAGGAGAAGAGAATGTGAATGAGGGAGTTCCTCCCCAAGGTCCTCAAGACAACCAAGTTCCGGTAGAGGTTCCGGATATGACAAATGAAGAGATTAGGTCGGCTTTCTTAACTATGGTCCGAGCCATGACAGCTCAACCAATTATAGATGTGGGGCCTAGGGTGAATGCTAATGAGGGTACTATGGCTTCTAAGTTGAGAGACTTTGTGAGAATGAATCCACCGGTGTTTCTAGGTTCTGAGGTGGGAGAGGATCCCCAAAATTTTTTGGATGAGGTGTATAAGGTAGTGAGTGCTATGGGGGTGACATCAAAAGAAAAGGCGGAGCTTATCTCCTATCAATTGAAAGACGTTTCCCAAGTTTGGTTCACTCAATGGAAGGCCAATAGACCGGTGTGAGAGGATCCTATAGAATGAGAGGAGTTTAATGAAGCTTTCCTTGGTATGTACCTTCCCCGTGACTAGAGGGAGTGTAAGGTTGAGAAGTTTATCTACCTTAGGCTAGGTAATACGAGTGTGGAAAAGTACTCCTTGAGGTTTACCCAATTGTCTATGTCTGCTCCATCTTTGGTGTCAAACCCTAGGGATGAGATGAGTAGGTTTGTTACCTGTGTATCCGACATAGTCAAGGAAGAGTGCCACACGGCAATGCTCCATAATGACATGAATATTTCTCGGCTCATATGTATGCTCAATCCATTGAGGAGTCCAAACTTAAGAGGATGAATAGGGATATGAAGAGGGGTAGATCCGATGAGCAAGGTCAACCAAGGTTCAAGAAGAGCGATCCAAAATATGATTCTTCAAGTGCTCCTAAGGTTAACCAAGAGAAAAGTGGTGGATCTCAATTATCTAAACCTACTTGCACCACTTGTGGCAAGAGGCACTATAGGAAGTGCCTAGCCGGTACTAATGGGTGCTATGATTGTGGGAAGAATGATCACAAGATGAAATATTGTCCTACTCTTACGGCTAGGGTAAGGGAGGCCAAGAAATCTTCTCTTAGTGGCCCGGATCTCAATGCTTTGAAAAGAAACCGTTTCTATGCTCTCCAAGCTAATGAGGACAAATGTGCTAATCCGAATGAAAGTGCTGGCAAGTTATAGTTCCTATTGTTGTGATGAGGTTTCTATATTGAATTATGTTTGCCTTAGATGAGTTTTTCTCATATGTAGGGGGGGTAGTAGGTTGTAGAGTAAGGTCATGAGAGTATTATTGTCTCTTTCCTTCTATTCTTATTTAAGCTAGAAAACCTAGAATTTTCTTGTAGCTTGTTTCATGTTTTGGAGTCATGAGTGTTAATGAGTTTTCCATGGCTTCTTTATGTTATGCATGTTCTAGTTGAATTCTTGTTTAAATGAAAAAAAAAGAGTTTTCATGAGTTATGTGTTCCTCATCTTGAGATGAATTTAGTATGAGATGTCTATGTGCTTCATAAGTTGAAATGTTGAGCATGCTTATATGGTATTTTGTGAAAGAGTTGCATAATTTGCCTATTGATGTTATGATGAGCATGAATTGGGATTGGAGAAGGTAGTTCCTCCAAGGTTATGGGAAATGTTGAAATTTGATGCATAATGAGTTAGTAGATGTAATTCCTACTTCCTTGTTTCGTATTGACCTTATTGATGTGGACTTGATGTTGTCCTCCTTTGGTTTATGCATTATTTTGATGGGTCATGATTGTTGGGTTAATAGTCTTGACTTGTTATCCCTTATAAGTGTTTAAAAGTGTCATTCGAGGACGAATGTTCCAAAGTGGGGGATAATGTAACGACTCGGAAAATGATAGGTTATACTAGAGCCTAATGACTTGGTGTTGGCTTCGTAATGAGGTTTCTTTTGGTGTAATGTTGTCCCGAGCTAAGGAGTTTAGTGAGTCAACGTCAAGGCACGTGTTAGACTCCATGTTAAAAAGTATGTTAGTTAAGGGTGCAAGGGCTTGTGCCAAGCCAAGGAAAAAAAGGCCTAAGCCAAAGGCCAAGGCTTCAAACCTTGGCTAAGGACTGCCCCAAGGCTTCATGGATCACTTCACGGTCAGTGGCTTTGACCACGGTCCGTAGAAGTGGCCGTGGAAGTTACGTCCCCATGAGGGAACCAAGGACTTGAGCCCAAGGTTCTGCCTCAACTACACGAGCCACTCCACATCCAGTGGTCATCACCACGGTCCCTAGAGTTTGTTGTGGAGATGCCTTAGCCAGTTGAAGGTTGGAAAGCTCAAGAGGAGCTACTGCCTAGGGACCATGGGCACCTTCATGGGCCGTGGTCCCTCTTCATGGTCCTTAGAGTCTCCCTTGGTCCCTGACGGGGCTGCCCAAGTGAGGGGTTTTTAAGTAATTTCGTTTTAACGTTTTATTAAGTGTAGTTGTTTTTAAATGGTTTATATCATATATATAAATATTTTAGGTCTTAAACCATTCCTTTAACTCATTATTTTCAAAACGCCCAAATCAAATCTCAAAGTTCTCTCTCTATATATTTCTCTCTAACTCAAGGAAGAAGAAGAAGTGGGAGCTAGGGTTTTGGATTCAATGCTTTCTTCATAAAATTTCTTGGGAAATCTTAGCAAAGGTATGGTGATCCTTCATCTAGGGTTAGCTTTCACCCTAGAGTCAATTTCAAAGTAAACTTCTAAAGATTTCAAGTTCATGAAAACCTAGGGTTTTACTCAATCTCATGGGTTTTTTCACCAAATGGTTTTAAAACGTTTCTAATGGCATATTATGGTTATATTGTTGTTATATTGATGATCTAAGATGAAAATACTCCATGAACCCATGATTTCTCTCTATTCCTATTTTATGCCTTTATGAAGTGGGTTGCTTGATAATGAATGTATATGAATAGAACTTGTTTAAATGGCTTTAGATTTTTGAGGTATGTCATTACCCATGGTTATTTTATGGTGCATTGTTGGTTTATTGGTATGTCATTACCCATGGTTATATGAAAAGCTAAGGGTTCACTAATGCTTATAGGATGCTTATGTTGGAGATTATGCTTATGACTATGTTATTGTCTCTTATGCTTATAGTTTATGTTTCATGAAGAATCTTTTAGGATTATGGCATATGACTTATGTTGACTAACCCTTATGATGTTATGTTCTTATGATGTTATGCTAGCTTTCATATTTAGTACTTTTATACCAACCCATACTCTTGCCTACATTCTCATCAAATGAAGGGTCTAGCGATTTTGAGTTCCATTTCCGAGGATAGGTTGTTAGTAGGAGCAAGGAGTTGAAGACTTGTTCAGCCCTCATAGCATCGAGGATATAGCCACCATTTCCTTTTACGTATTTCTTTTATGTTTTAGACTATTGTATGGGCTTGGTCCCTAAGATGTTCAAGTTCTAGATGGTTTGAGACAACTGTAATAAGACCTGCGCTTTGCTCTTATAAAAACATTGATTGTATGAAAAATGTTTTAAAATTCTGTACTTTTCTATTATCTTATGTTTTAATATGCTAAGGGCTTGTATGAGACCCATTCAGGGTAAAGTACGCCATGTTACATCTAGGGTGTACCCGTGGGTCGTGACAGAAACTGTAAGAAAGCCTAAACACAAAAAAACCCTAGGAAACACTAAACCTTAAAAACCCCTAAGAATCCCTAAACCTTATAAAACCCTAAACTCTAAAAAAGCCTACGAAGCCCTAAACCCACAAAAACCATAAGAAACCCTAAACACTAAAAAATGCTAGAAAACCCTAAACCCTAATAAAAACCTTAGGAAACCTTAAACAATAAAAACAAAAAACGTAAACGCATAGAAAACCTTTAACCCTAAAAACCCCTAAGATACCCTAAAAAGTTCCCCTAAAAACACCCTAAAGAAAACCTTAAAACGCACAAAACCTAAAGAAACCAAAGCCCTAAACCCTAAACCCCAAGAAAAACCCTAAACCTTAAACCCTAAACTTTAAACCCTAAAATACCTTAAAAACAGTAGAAATTCTTAAACCCTAAACAGTAGGACCTAAACTATATACCCTAAACCTTAGGGGGTAATTCCTACACTCTAAAAAACCCTAAACCATAGAAAACCTAAAGCTTTAAACCCTAAAACCTAAAAAAACCCTAAAACCCTAGAAAATACTTAACCCTAAATACCCTTAAGATACCTTAAATAATTCACCCAAAAAACACTAAACCTAAAAACCCAGAAAACACCGTAAAGAAAACTTTAAAAACCCATTAACCTAAACAAACCAAAGTCCTAAATCCAAAAAAATAAACCCTAAAGCCTAAAAAAAATCTAAATCTTAAACCCTAAAAAAACCCTGAAAACCTAAAAAAAATGGTAGAAATTCCTAAACCCTAAACCGTAGGACCTAAACGCTATACCCTAAACCTTAGGGCCTAAATCTTAAACCCTAAGGAACCCTAAACTATAGGGAATAAACCTTAAAGATTATACCTTAAACCCTTAACAGTTAAAAGCCCAAAGAAACCCTAAAAAAACCGTAAACCTAAAAACAATTAAAACACCGTAAAGAAAATCTTAAAATCCCTAAACCTAAAGAAAATAAATCCTTAAAGTCATAAAAAACCATAAACTTTAAACCCTAAAAAATCCCTAAAAAGACCCTAGAAATTCCTAAACCCTAAATTTAAATCCTAACCGATAGGACCTAAACTCAATACCCTAAACGTTAGGACCAAAATCCTAAACCCTAACCTTAGGGTCTAAATCCTAAACCCTAAAAAACCCTAAACCATAGGGACTAAACCTTAAAGACTATACCCTAAACCCTAAACACTAAACCCTTAAAATATCCTAAGAAACCCTAAAATAGACCCTAAGAAATCCTAAAAAAACTCTATACCTAAAAACCTTAAATCACCCTAAAGAAAATCTTAAAAACCCCTAAACCTAAAGAAACCAAAGCCCATACCCTAAAAAATAAACCCTAAACCCTAGTCCCTAAGAAAACACATAAACTTAAAAAATCCTAATCCTACAATTCTAAAGAACCCTAAAAATAACCTAAAAAGACACAATAAATTCCTAAACCCTAAATTTTAGGACCTAAACTCAGTACCCTAAATGTTAGGGCCAAAATCCTAAACCCTAAACCTTAGGGTCTAAATACTAAACCCTAAAAATAACCTAAAAACCCAAAAAACCACTAAGAAACCCTAAACCTTATAAAATCCTAAAAGACCCTAAACCTAAAAAAAACCCTAAAATCACGCTGAAAACAATAAAACGCCCTAAACCTAAAGAACCAAAAGCTCTAAATCCTAAACCCTAAAAAGCCTAAAGTTTAAACCCTAAAAAACCCTAAATAATCAATAAAAAAACCCTCAAACGTTAAGAAAACTTAAAAACTCCTAAATCTAAAAAACCCTAAGGTAACCCTAAAGAAATCCTTCAAAAGCCATAAAATTAAAGAACCTAAGTCCCTAAAGCCGATAACCCTAAAAAAAAACACCTAAAGCTCCCTTTAAAGCCCTAAAAACACTAAACCCTAATCTTTAATCTCTAAACCACAAGACCTAAACTCTATACCCTTAACCTTAGGACCTAAATCCCTAAACCGTAAGGCCTAAACCTTAATGACTATACCCTAAATCCTAAACCCCATACTTGAGGGATTAAACCCTAAACCCTAAATTCTAAATTTTAGAGATTAAACACTAAACCCTAAATTGTAAACATTAAACCATAGGGCCCAAAATCCAAACCCTAAGCCCTAAGATATCCTAAACCTTAAGAAACCCCACGAAGCCCTAAAAATCTAAAAAAAACACCTTAATAACCCTAGACCTAAAAAAAACCCTACAAAAAAACCATAAAAACATCTAAACCTAAAGAATTGAAAACCCTAAATCCTAAAAAGAACCTAAACCTAAAAAAAACCCTAACTTTAAACTATGAAAAATCCTAAACCCTGAATTCCAGGACCTAAAATCTATACCCTAAACCCTAAACCCTAAAAAACTCTAAACCGTAGAGCCTAAACCTTTAGGACTATACCCTTAACCCTAAATATTAGAGCTTAAACCTTAAACCCTAAATCATAAACCCTAAACCTCAATCATAGGGACTAACATTTAAACCCTAAACCCTAAGAAACCCTAAACTCTAGAAAAGCCTAAAAACCCTAAGAAACCCTAAACCCCTAAAAACCACAAAAAAATCCTAAACCTAAAAAACCCTTAAACCTAAGGAATCCAAAGAACTAAACCCTAAACCCTAAAAATGTCACAACCCAAGGATACCCCCATAGATGTGACACGGCGTACAAGACTCCAAAAAGCCTCATAGCATATCCTAACATAAGAAGATAGGAAAAAGTGTAGAAATTTAAAACATTTATTTACAATCGAAGTCTTTTATAAAAAAATAAACGGGAGTCTACGAATCTATGTCTCAAGCCATCTGTAACACTTGAATACAATCTTAGGACACGACCCTTACAAAAGTCTAAAACATAAAGGAAAGACCTAAAGGGGATAGTGGGTTTGTCCTCGAAGTTATGAGGATTCACCAAATCTTCAACTCCTAGCTCCTTAGAAACCCATCTTCCATGAAAAGAACTCAAGTCTCTAAACCATACACTTTGTGAAAAATGTAGAAGAAATATGGGTTAGCACAAAAATGTACTAAGTATGATAGCCATGCATAAAAATCTTTAAAACATGCTAAAAGGGATATTTTAGTTGAAACCATGCTATATGTAAACTTTTAAACATCATCTTTGAAATAGTTGGGGAATGTAACCCATAAGACAACTCATGTACCATTCATCATAGCATAAATGATATCAACATAATCTCCAATATAATGCATACACCAATCAGCAAAAGACATAGTTCACATATATGATTGAATACCAAGATCATCTCATCATAATAGAACCATCATATAAGTAACCCTAGGTTATACTTGTGCAATGCATACGACACTAAGTACAACTTTTAGGCCACCATGCTCATACTTATCATGCTTTGATCTCATCCATAGTCAATAATCATAGACAAGGAAACATTCATGTTCTTAGCTTATAACAAGGAAATCCACTCTTAGCAACAATCCATATCATACATGTATAAATTCATATATCTTCAAAGCATAAGGAAACCACATCATAACCCGTTTCACTGTCTACCTGTGCAATGCGTAAGTGAAGTCCCATACCCCTACTCATACTAAGTAAAACTTATTCAGAAGTCATAAGTATAGTTCATGTTCATGTTCATATTTCATATAAAGCATGCATTAACTCATAATCATCATGTCATAAGAGAAACATACCATGCCACTCTCAAATCCTACTTGTGCAATGCATGAATGAAGTCCCATACCCCCATTAATTCTAAGTAGAGCCCCTTAAGGAACCATAGTACATAACTCATGTTCTTGGTCTTGTTCATGGAGGGAAATAACCTTAACCGACATAGACCGTGTGATCTACATGGAATCCGGTGTCTACCCCACACCGAAAAGAGGTGTCCTACTTTCCTAAGGTAGTTCATAATTCATATCAAGCATGCATAAGCTCATAATCATGATGTCATAAGAGAAACATACCATGACCACTCTCAAAGCTTACTTGTGCGATGTATGAATGAAGTCCCATACCCCCATTCATACTAAGTAGAACCGCTTTAGGAACCATACTACAAAACTCATTTTCTTGGTCTTGTTCATGGAGGGAAATAGCCTTAGCCAACATAGACCGTGTGAGCTACATTGAATCCGGTGTCTACTCCACACCAAAAAGAGGTGTCCTACTTGCCTAAGATAGAACTACATGTATTAGCTTTTAGGTGGATCCACTAGCTAAAGACCTATGCGGTCACATATTTATGGGATAGGGAGATTGCTTCTAGAAACCCCGCCTATTGCATTAACGGGAGATCTTCCATCTCATGAGACTCCTTGGATGACCCAGCCTATTACATTGACGGGTGGGCCTTTACCTCAATTTCCATATCCACTCGGTGCTAAGCATAATTTCCAAAAATTTACATGTTTAGTCTTTAGTTGTATTTGCATGTGTGAAGGAGTATATTACCCTTCATTCAACACAACTCATAAAATAGCTCATAGATTCAATTAGGTGAGAATGTGCTTTCAACCTTAGAATCATCCATATGTGAGTAAACCTTTCACATCATATTCATAGTTTATTCATGCGAATAGCCTTTCATTCAACACAACAACATTATAATAGTCATGTACATTTCATGCATAGTCATGTGTAAAGGTGCATATGAAAATTAGCCTTTCAACAACACCTTAGTCACATCATAGTCATGTTGATGCATGGGGTGTGTGTGTGATTGTTCTTTCAATGACACAACACCAACATTATCATCATAGAAACCTCACTCTCAAAGTGTTCACAAAACATGCACATAATATCATAATCATAATATCTTGACTTTCTAAGTGAGTCACAAGCTAATACACAATTCTTATCAACATGTACAAACCCTCATAATTTTCCCTTCAAGGACTACGAATCAAACTCAACCCAAAAATCTAGAATTACTACAATTAATATATAAGGGAAATATCATGATTCAAGTAAATCATTCATTTCATGCATAAACTCGTGTACTCATATTATAGGTCATTGATGTGCTGCGAAATCGTGGAACATTTGATGCTTAATAACTATGAACTAATACTTTAATTAAATGAAGTTTTGGATTATTTGATAGGTTTTTTAAATGTGTAGGCAGAATCTGGGTTGTATAGAAAAGTAGAAAAAGAAGCAGAAATGATGTTGACCAAGTGAAGTTCACAGCCAACTTCATGGACCGTTAACTTCATTACGGTCCATGGTGGAGCTCGTGAAAGTGAGGTAGTGCTGGGCCTTGAGAAGATGAAGAGCAAGAATAACCAAGTGAAGACCAGAGAGGGTTCTACGAGCAGTAGTCCTCACCACGGACCGTGGTACCAGCCGTGAAGTTAAACTAGTGTGAAAGCAAGAAAGAGTTGAAAGATGGTTGAAACCCAAGAGAAGACCACGGGTGACTTCACGGGCCGTGGTCCACATTACGGACCATAGTAGCTCTCGTGGTGCATTTTCCAGTGACCAAGTTTACAGACCCACTTTTGGGAAGCTCCAAGGCAAGACAACGGAGGGCATCACGACCGTGAAGCCCTTGACGGGTCGTGGTTGTGGCAGTGAAAAGGCCCGACAACTCAGTCCTAATTCAATTAGGACTCATTTTAAACATTTTATTTTGAATTAATTTAGGTCTTTTTAAAATTATTATTCATTATCTTACGTTGGACGACGAAGAACACAATACTACTCTTAGCTTCAGATTTTTGAATCTTTAATTATTGTTATCAGTAGGAAATTCATATTCAGACTATCAGATTATTAAAGTGATTGCTGATTTGGTAATTATTTTCATTAGTCTTTCTCAATATGTTTTCATTCCTAATTACGGATTGTTTATATAAAAGCATGAGTGGCTAAATACCACGACTAGGGTTGAGAGATCTATGACAATATTCTAGTTGTGATCTCGTAAAATGAGTAAAAGGCAGTCTATGTTTACAATCTGTATTTTTTTAGCTTTCAATATCATTTTAGTCTAGTGAGTGCACGCATTAGACAAGCCTGTATTTGGTATTTGTTCATGAGAAAAATACCAATTAGGAAAATGCTAAATTAAATTCACAAATTTGAGTTAAAGTTCGAGTTCGAGAGAAAAGATCTTTAACACTATGTCATTTCAAGCGAGGTTTAATGTTAGTAACACTCTAAGATCGAGAGAACATGAGTGATCATTATCTTATTAGGATGAGAAGCGTTAGATAAATTTAACTCGTAAGGGTTCTGTAAAAATTGATTTGCTTGACACTCAAATTACTGAAGAACGCTGGAACTAAAGTTATGGTGAATACAATCCTGGTTTCTCTTAAATAATTGAATCATTCTTACAATGAAAGTAGTTTGTTAGTCTTGAGCTTGGATTTTGACTGCAAGTTTGGTAATTAGAACAATTCAATCATACTCAAGTTACTTTCCATTGTTATTTGTCTAGGAGATAATAACAACATTTGAATAAACGTGACAGTGAAACCTTATCTGTAAAGTAATTTTCTGTGGGATTGACCGCAACTCTAGTTGAGTTCTATAAATTGACATCGACTGTTTACATTTATTTTTTGAAGTGTAAGTTTGGACGTATCAAAATTTGGCGTCGCTCTCGGGGAATTTCAATTCAGAAGTGTTTTACAAGCTTTTATTTGATTGTAGTTATATTTCCTAATTTTACGTTTTGTTTGGTGTTTGTGTATTTTTCAGGATAGTCAGATTGTGTATGCCCAATACTAGAAGCAAATGAGCCCCATTGCTTTCTTACGACCCTAAATTTCGAAGAATTATTCGAAAGATGGTTAATGCACAAGAACTAGAGGCTCAGAGACACAGACTGGGACTAGAAGCTGAGATTGATGCTGCAAGGAATGTACATCAAACTGCATGAATCAATCAACCTAAGCCAGGTTTCCAGCAAAATATTGGAATCAATCAACCTAGGGCAGTAGAGGAGAACAGAGGGGAGGAATGAGTAGTCCATCCCCAGCACTAACCAATAGTCCAAAGGGGTAGAGCTCAGCATCCAACTTATATGATGTATGAACAAGATGATGCTGACTTGGATAGAGCTGGAGCAACTCGAGCCATAGTGTTACCGACACTACCCCTAGGTGTTAAGTTCACAATCACCAACACCATGATCCAATTACTGAACCTCAAAGGTCTGTTTAGAGGTGCAGCTAGTGATGATGCATATCAACACTTGATGAATTTTGTGGCAATCTGTAAGTCACAAGAGATTCCTGGGGTCAACCAAACAGTAATGAGATTGAGGGTGTTTCCATTGTCTCTTACTGGATAGCCAACTAACTGATTGAATGAGATGTCAGATGACTCCATCAGAACTTGGAATGAGTTGAAGGAAGTTTTCCTGGAACGATTCTTCCCAGAATGAAAAGAGTTGCACATGAAGGATGAGATTAGTACACACAAACAGCTAGCAGGAGAGGCAATGCATGACACTTTGTGGAGGTTTAACCAAAAGCTGAAGAAATGCCCCAACCATGATCTTACAGAAAGGCATCTTAAATAGTCCTTTTATAGGTCTCTGAAATATTTTACTTAACATGTTGTTGATGCAGTTTGTGGAGGCTCATTTATGAGGAAGCCAATTGCGGAGAGCATGCATGTATTGGAAGAGGTCTCAAAGAACAACAAAGCATGGTAAACTAGAGATGCAAAGGTAGGAGAGCTTGGGTATACATTTGAGCTTTCAGCTGAACAGAGGAAGACAGAATAAGAAAGGGACCAAGACATGGCACATATGAGGACTCAAATTGATCTAATCACAAAGCACATTGTCGCCAAGTTTGAAAAGGTGAACGTTGTGGGACAACAAAATAGGTATGAGGATCAGGATCTTGACCTTGATGAGGAAGCTAACTACTTGGGGAACCAAGGGGGTTTTTGGAATTATAACTCTGGAAATTAGGATTATAATTCTCGAAACGCAAGTCGAAACTATGGTACGGATTGTCAGTATGATAGGCCATCAACTAGAGATCAAGGAAATTGGCAAAATAGAGATGGGTACAGGAATGATTGCAGTGGTGTTTATGTGCCCCCAAGCAATAAAGACCGGGCAGGTGGTAGTTTCAGTGGATCTACGCAGGAAGATATGATGGCTAAAGTACTCCAGAAGGTTGAATCAATTGATGCAGGGGTAAAAAAATTGAGAGGTGATTTCTCAAGTATGAGTCAGTTGGTGGACTCTCACACCACTTCCATTAAACAAATTGAGCAGTTGTTGGGACAACTCTCAGCCTCACTGAATCAGAGGAAGAATGGATCACTACAAAGTGACACCATTCAGAATCCCAAGAAGGATGGGCATTGCATGGCAATCGCCACGAGGAGTGGTAAAGTTCTTATTGACCCTATGTTTGCAGGTACAAAATATAAATAGGTCTTGGAACACGCTGGCAGAGATGATGATGAAACTATATAGGTAGATGACTCGGAGGAGGTTCAGCATAAATCACAACCCACGAGAGGAAAAGAGAAAGAGGTCAAGGAAAATCTACCTTTACAGCAGATTCCCAGACCACCTCACCCTTTCCCTCAAAGGCTTAGAAAGAAAGCTGAAGATGGGAAGTTCACAAAATTCATTACCATGTTGAAGCAGCTTTCAATAAATATTCCACAGGTGGAAGCTCTGGAGCAGATGCCAGGATATGCCAAGTTCATGAAGGACTTGGTTACAATGAAAAGAGTTGTAAGTCTTGATTTTACTAATGATGTTCGCCATTGCAGCGCCTTTGTTACCAGATCTCTGGTTCAGAAAAATGATGACCCATGTGCATTCACTATTCCATGCACCATCGGGTCAATAGCTTTGCTAAAGCGTTGTGTGATCTAGGAGCCATTATCAACTTGATGCCACTAGCCATCTACAAGAAATTGGGATTGGGAGTTCCAAGATCAAAAACAATAAGGTTGATGATGGCTGATAGGTTAGTTAAGCAGCCTGTGGGAGTCCAATGTGATGTACTTGTGAAGGTGGACACCTTTATTTTTTTGGCTGACTTTGTGATCTTGGATTGCGAGGTGGACTTTGAGGTCCCGATCATTTTGTGAAGACCAATTTTGGCAACAGGGAGAGCCTTGGTAGATGTTGAGAGAGATGAGCTAAAGTTCAAACTTAACAAGGTTGAGGTAAAGTTCAATATTTGCAGGTCAATGAAGCAACCCAATGACTGTTGGGGTGGTCTATCCTAGTTTTGACAGGCACTGGGTCAGTCTTGTGCAACGTGTGCCTAAAAAGGGTGGTATGACTGTGGTGGCAAATGCAAAAAATGAATTAGTTCCACAAAGACCAGTCACTAGATGGCGAGTGTGTATGGACTACAGGAATCTCAAAAAGTGGACTTTGAGTGATCATTTCCCCATGTCTTTCATGGACCAGATGCTTGATAGGTTGGCAGGTAAATAGTGGTATTGTTTCTTAGATGGATAGTCTGGCGATAACCAGATATCAATTTCTCCTGAAGATAAGGAAAAAACCACTTTCACATGTCCTTATGGCACCTTTGCGTTTAAAGGTATGCCATTTTGACTGTGTAACGCACCAGCAATATTCCAAGGTGTCTGATGTCCATTTTTTCTGACATGGTGGAAGACACTTTAGAGGTATTTATGGACAACTTCTCTGTAGTAAGTGATACTTTCGATGATTGTTTGTTGAATCTTAGAAGGACTTTATAGAGATGTGAGGAGGATAACCTAGTGCTGAATTGGGAGAAGTGTCATTTCATAGTAAATGAGGGCATTGTTTTTGGACACAAGGTATCACAGAAAGGGATCGAGGTCGACAAGGCCAAGATTGAAATGATTGAAAAGTTACCTCCTCCGATCTGTGTGAAGGGTGTTCGAAGCTTCCTAGGACATGTCGAATTCTAAAGGAATTTCTTCAAGGACTTCTCCAAAATTGCACACCCTATGTGCAAGCTTTTGGAGAAGGAGGTTAAATTTTTCTTTGATGAGGAATGTCTCAAAGCTTTTGAGTGCCCAAAAGAAAAATCTGATTTCAGCACCATTAATTATTGGCCCAGACTGGGCGGAGCCATTTGAGGTTATGTGTGATGCTAGCGGGACTGCGTTAGGAGTTGTGTTGGGACAGAAGCGCAACCAGATGTTCCATCCGATTTACTATGCTAGTAAGTCACTAAATGGGGACATCTAAACTACACTGTCAGTGAGCAAGAACTATTAGTTGTAGAGTATGCGTTGAAAAGTTTAGAGCTGGCACTAAGGTGATAGTTCATACAGACCATGCTGCCTTGAGATATCTCATGGCAAAGAAGCATGCCAAACCTAGGCTGATCCGATGGGTGCTGCTTCTCCAAGAGTTTGACTTTGAAGTGAAGGACATGAGAGGTTGTGACACCCAAGTAGCTGATCACCTGTCTTGGTTGGAGGCTACAAAGAAGAAAGAAATTGAGCTTGAGATAGATGATACATACCTTGATGAACAATTATTAGCTGCTACTCTTGACATTATACCTTGGTTTGCTGCTATGCTAATTTTCTAGTCAGCGATGTACTTCCCGAGGGGCTGACATATCAGCAAAGGAAAAGGTTCCTGCATGATGTGGGCAAGTACTTTTGCGATGAACCGTAACTATACAGGGTTTTTACTGACAACATAATTAGGCGATGTGTTCTGCAAGCTGAAATGTTGCACATTCTAGAGGCCTGTCACGCATCTCCAGTAGGTGGTCATCATGGAGGTGCTCAAACATCCCATTAGATACTTCAGTGTGGGTACTAATGGCCCACAATTCATCATGATGCAGTGGACATAGTAAGGAGTTGTGATGTGTGCCAGCGGCAAGGAGCCATCTCTCGGTGCCATTAGTTACCCATGACACCTATTTTGGAGGTGGAATTGTTTGATGTATGGGGTATTGATTTCATGGGCCCCTTTCTGAGTTCATATGGGCAGAAATACATACTGGTTGCGGTTGACTATGTGTCCAAATGGGTTGAAGCTGTTGGTTTACCTGAGAACGATGGACAAAGTGCTGCTGGTTTCCTAAAAAAGAAGATCTTCTCAACGTTTGGAACACCCAGAGCCATTATCAGTAATGGTGGTTCTCACTTCTGCAACAAGGTGTTCAGTGTGCTTCTGACCAAGTATGGGGTAAAACAACACAAGGTTGCAACAACTTATCACCCATAGACCAGTGGACAAGTAGAGGTTTCCAACAGGGAGATTAAACCAATCTTGGCCAAGACATTTAATGCCAATAGGACAGATTGGGCAATGATGCTTGATGATTCTCTATGGGCATATCAGACAACTTTCAAGACACCTATTGGTATGTCTCCATATCAACTGGTGTTTGGAAAGGCATTTCATTTGCCAGTTGAGCTTGAGCATAGAGCACTTTGGGCTTTGAAGAAGCTAAACCTCAGTTGGAGCGAAACTGCGAACTTGAGTTGGACAAGATCAATAAGATGGATGAGTTTCGTGTGAGAGCTTATAAGAGATCAACACTGTATAAAGAGTGGATGAAGCTATAACATGACAAGCATATTGAGAAAAGAAGCTTCACTCCCGGTGACTTGGTGTTACTTTTCAACTCCAGACTTCGTCTATTCCCAGGAAAGCTGAGATCTAAATGGTCTGGACCTTTTAAGGTCACACATGTTTTTCAATCTAGTGCTATTGAACTGAAAAATGAGAAAGGCGAGAGGTTCAAAGCTAATGCTCAGTGAGTCAAGGCATATCTGGGTGCTCCTGAGAATGTGACGATCATAGAGGAATGCAAACTTGATGAAGTCTGAGTAATCAAGTAACCTGCATCGCACCGCGATATTAAAATGTGCGCTGCTTGGAAGGCAACCCAAGATGTAATTGTATTAGGTATGTTTCCTTTTGCCTTATTTTTCTTTATTTTTAATAAATTCATTGTGTGCTGATGTGTGCAGAAGAGAATAGGTGAAAAATACAGGACCTGGTGCAGACTAAACTTCATGGATACTCTCACGGACCGTGGTGCTCTTCACGAGCACTTTCATGCTCCGTCAACTTGAGGACTAAGTTTGGAAGCTATTGGAAATTGCATAAAATAGGGTTCACGGTCCGTTAGAGTTTGTACAGACCGTCTAGCCTCTCGTGAACCTCAGGTATGAATGCCAAGTTTCAAAGTCGCAGACACGGACAAGTACACGGATCGTGATGCCCTTCACGGGTAACTCCACGATCTGTGGTCTTCCGACGTCATGTGTTAGATCTATGTTAGGATCACAGATGTTCTCACGGACCATGACTCCCTTCACGGATAACTTCACGGTCCATAGTCTACAACCCAGTGTTACCTATATCTAACCCAACCCATGCGTAACCCAACTCAGAATGAAACGTATTTATTTAATTCCAAAGGCCGAAGAGTCAGTTTCTTCCTATTCTTCTCCTCCATAACGGCTATCTAAGGGTAGAATTTATTAACAGTCATCAATAACTCTTACATCCATTCGAGAATCAAAATTCTAAGTGCTCAGTTGCGGAAGTGTGTCAAGTTAATTCCAGATTTTGGCTGTGTCACTATTTCCAAGTAATTTTCAATGGTTTGCGAAGTTCAAACTTGCCTACACCTATGTAGGATGACTTCAATTCTCTTGAGTTTAGCATGACCTGTGATGATTAATTGCTAATTGATACTGAATTGTAGTGGGTAAGTCGAATTGGGAAGTTTTAATTGTTCTTGTATATTGGTATATAACAGAGGGTCAAATTTGTTGGTAGGTGGTGAACTTTAGGTTAGTTAACTTAGTTGATTAAGAAATAGGGCAAAGTTTAAGTTAGAGGAAGATCTTGTATTTGTGTAAAAATGGTGGTGAAGTGCTGAAATTTGATGTTGGGAAGAAGGTGACTGATGTATTGCCTAGTGTAAGACTAAGAAAGGTTGTACGGACCGTGGAAGATACCATGGGCCGTAAATCTTGTCGTAGACCACACTTGCACTCTACCCATCCCTCATTTAAAGTTCACAGGCAGTATCATAGACCGTGGTACACTCCACGGGCCGTGAATACATCCGTTAACATCCCTTGGTAAAATGATCAAGGACTCCTTGTGCACACTGATTCTTTTCAAGTCTACAACGGATTTCACGGTCTGTGGTCCTGACCACGGCCCATACAAGCTCCCATAGAGTTCCCTTGTTTGAATTTTTTTATGTACTTAGTGTGTGTTCGTCTTTTGATTTGGTGGCCCTTCTCGATGATAAATTGGGTGACGACATTCTTAAGGCGAGGCGTCACGATGATATTACACCGGGGAGGTTTGATTACCCAATAGTGTGTCTTTTGACTATGTTGATTTCTAATGAGCTCTCTATTTCTTAGGTACAATGGTCCCAGAAGAAAGAATGCTAGCAAACCTGCCCCCGTCACCACTTCGCAATCAGAGGGTCATGACGACTCCGAAGCGAATAAGTCTGAGGTGAAAATAAATGATACACTTGAAGATCACTCGCCTCGAGCTACTAGATCACCGGCTAGAAGAGCAATCCTCTAGGACACTCCTCCTCAGTCTGAAGAGGGAGGTGGTAGTTCTGATAACGAGGAGGACCCGGGAAATCAATCTGCTGTTGCTACTGATAGCCAATCTACTAACAACTCGGGGGGCAGTGCTGAATTTGAAATATGTTCTCAGGATGACAGAAGTACCTCTCCACATGTGGATAATACAGGAGTTGAAACTGAAGTACGGGAGGAAGCAGTTAATAGAGAGGATGAGGAGGAAATCACCAATGATGATACCATGGTTATGTATGTGAACGCTCAGGAACCTGACCCTTTATTGGGACCACAACTGATTGCATGTTATCGCTCCATGTGGACTGTCAACCCGTCTAAAGAGTTCTTCGACAATGGCATTGTGATCAAAATTGGAGGCTTCAAGAATCGAGCAATCATACCTGAGACTAGGGTGGTAGTAGATGACATCCAAGCATTCTCGGACATCTATCATATATTTCAGCTCCATCAGTTCGACTGGATGGACAATGCACTTGGAGAATACTCTAGCCACCTGGCCAGAGAATTTTATTCCTCTTATACAGCTACATTGATGAATTTTGCTGCAGATACGGAGACTATGAAATGTGGGCAGAAAGATATGGCTATTGCCTGGGGTCTACTCAACTCAATCAAAGTTCGGGGCAATTCAATGAACATTTCTGAGGCTTCGATTAACAGAATGTTGCATAGACCAGAATACTCTGCTCCAGCTTTAGTTGGTATTTTCGAGGGCAAACATCATGAGGTCAGTAGTGATACCACAATGGAAGAACAGGACTCTCTCGATAGGGTTTTATGCTGGATTACGAAGCCGATTGCAATAGATGGGGAAAATGCAGTTTGGGTTACCACAACTCCAACACTCATTACTAGAGCTTCGCTGTCTTTTCCAGCTAAGGTTTGGTGGGCTGTCATTCGGGCACAATTGCGACCCACAGCTAATGATAACACTTTGTCCCCTTCACTAGCCTCGTTGGTGGCATATCTTATGGTTGGTTACCCAGTGAATGTGGGATGGATAATAGCGATCGAGATGAGAGACAGGGTGCTAAATGAGAGAGCCGCACTTCTATTTCCTTATCTGATAAGGAAATTGTGTAGACAAGCAGATATTCCCCCAAACAGGTTGGTTGACAAATGGTGTGTTGCATTCAGACTCATTCATGTCTCCAAATCAAGGATATCATGTACCATCTCTTTGGCGTGAAGTATGCCGCTGTGAGTACCTTAGTTGTTGTTCCACATGTCCCAATTAGCATCCCATGTAAAGACTCGAGAGCACCCACATAGCCGTTACAGGCGTATTCGACCTCTTGAAGGTCTTCTACAAGCCCTTAGCATTCGTCATAGCATTTATCATAGAAAAGTAGGGGAAAATTTTAAACTTTTCCATAATATAACACAAGACTTAAAAGTCACCTCATTTAAACCTTTAATACAAAATCGACTACAACAAAAGAGGGACACAACCCTTACAATACAAAAGAAACTACTATCTAGTACATTGAACTTAAGGAAACTCTTTAACATAAAGGTCCTTGAATCTTTAAGGACACACCCGAACTTGGGAATAGTAAGCCAAGCTCATCACTTCAAGGAAAGGCCCTTTAGCCACCACCACCTACACTTGGTGTAAAAACATGAAGAAGAATGGTGTTAGTACAAGAATGCACTAAGTATGATAACCACGCAAAAACATCATGCCTTTAAAAGGGACATCTAGTAGGAAACCATGCATCATGCCTTTTTAGAGAAACTTCAAGAACATTTAGTACAATAGAAATAATATAAACCACATACATCATCATACACATGGAAACCATTCATAATAGCACATAGAGCCACTTATAACATTTTAGGCACATTCAATGCATACAATACATTACCTCCCTCTTTATCTTAACTCCTTTGCTCAAGCAACCCTTAGGGAATACTTGGTGCAATGTATCACCTTAAGGTTACCAAGGGTGAACTTACATATAGCCTTCATCAATCCAACCACATATATT
>JAJOOF010030930.1:0-17497 GCA_029582545.1 Solanum lignicaule
TTATTGGTGAGTCCTCCATTCCGGGGACGTTGCTTATGATCTTTTGCTATGTATAAGACTTTTTCCTTTTTAGTTATGTTTTGACTATGAGGGTGAGCCCGGTAGTTTGTCTTAGCCCCCGCTAAGTACCCATGTTTAGAGGTAGTGTTGGACAAGTTGTGTATTATGCTTGAGCTTGACTCATCTATGGTATTTATGTATCATTCCTTCTTCTTTTTTTTCTCTTGCTCCCTTAGTCCCAATTTCCCCCTTGATTATGCTTATCGCTTATGGTCATTTTAATTGCTTCCGCGACCAAGGATGTGTGATGATACGCTATGAGGCTTGTTTGGGGTTCCTTCGAGTTCCCCATTCGCCGGTCACTTCTAGGCCCTAGGCTTGGGTCGTGACATTTCCAGATGGAGTTAGCTAGTTTTCGGGTAGATCTTGATGCCCTCCTAGCTCCACCAGAGACTGCGCCTGAGACTGTACCTGAGTCTGCCCCCACGGCACTGATTGATAATACGGTGTTGGATGCATTATTCGGAGATGAGATGCCGCAACCTGATTCTTCCCGTCATGCTGGAAAGCTCCCCCGCTCCAGTCGGACTTCTGATGACACTGAGGCTTGGAGAGGGAGCGCCATGAGCTTGAGGTGGCCCGGAAGGCATCCATAGTTGATGAGGAGATGCGCCAGCAGTGGGCTAGGGAGGTAGGTGTTGGTGCCTCTAGCAACGTGAGCACTACTGATGGTGCGATAAGAGTTGATGTTAGCACTATTGAGGGTTCTGATATGGTAGATGCAGGCACTACTGATGCTGCCCCGAGTGTTGATCCTGGGGCTCTGGGAAACCGAACCCACCCGTTTGTTGAGAGGTCTTCGGTGCTATACGCCACAACTTTGCTTCACCCTATCCTTTATATTTTACTTTTTGTGCATTGGGGACAATTGCACTCTATTTTGTTGGGGGTGGGGTAAATGGATTGTGAGTGATAGGATGAAGTCTGAGTGACCCCTCATAATCCTCTCTTGGAGTTTTCTTGCCTGTGTTCTTTTCCCCAAGAGACTATTTTTATTTCTATTGAACCGGCGTGTTTAGGAATGTATGTGTAGGAGTAAGTAAAAAAATGAAAACATGATGGCATGAAAAGCATGAGAAAAATTATCCATGTCCAAAAATGTTGAATTGTGCTAGATCTATAGTCTTGATAAGTTGAATGTGTTGGATCTCAATGTGACGTGATAAGAACCAATTTGATCTCATGACTTAAGCTAAAACTTGAACTGGGTAATCTGATAATCTAATAATGAAACAATGTGCCAAGACTGTGTGAGAAAACTTGAATGGTTAGACAGTTTGTGCCAATCTAGAACTTGCCCCGCTGGTCCTGCTAAGATGATCTAGGCTAGAAGTTGGGAAGTTATCATAGGCCCTTGTTCAAATTAGTCAACATAAGTCTTAAGGGATCCAACCAAATGAAATTAATGTTCCCTTTGATCCAACTATTTGAGCCTAAAATAGACCATTTCTTTTGATTCACCTAACTCACCTTCCCTAAAATAAGTGTTTTGGCCCCGGTCCCTCCTTGAACATGTGCACCTTGACTTAGGCCAAAAGCCTAAGTTGAGGGTGGCTAATGCAAAAAGTTACCTCAATCTTGGCCCTAGTCCGACATCAGATATTGTGCACCTCAACTAATGTGAAATCCATAAGTTGATGGTGGCTATGAAAGAGGAAACCGAAAGAAAAAAAGGGTATGAAAAGAGTTTTGTGTTGAAAAGAGAAAAAGAAAAGATAGAAGAGGATGTGACTTTGTTAAAAAGAAGCAAAGAGATGATAAATAAAAGTGCTGAAAAATAAAGAAAAATAAAGTGAAAGAAAAAGAAGAAAGTGGAAAAAAAATAAGATCCACAAAGTCAAAAAGTCACATCCATGTTGAAAGGAGTCAAGGGAAAGGAAGTGAAATGAAAGGATGTCAAAAAATAGGTTGAGAAAATAGGTAAAAAGCCAATGTAACGTCAAGGAGGGCAGAAAGTCACTAAAAAGTACCCCAAATGTACCACACCTGACCCTGAGCCTACGTTACAAGCTAAGAAAGTCCTATAATGATCCTAGCAACTAGTTTGGAGAGTCTAAGCAGTAAAAATAGGGCAAACCTATGGTATTGAGCACTAACTGTACTTGAAGTCACTTCTGAGCGTGAGTGTTCAATGAATCCTAAAACTCAAAATTCTTATTTTCTATGTGAAAAGGATTTCGTTTGAAGTGAGGGCACTATTTACATTGTCAGAGATTTGGTACCTTAGTGATTGTGAAAAAGTGTATGTTGTGTGTCTATTGGTCGGTCATTGTCATATCTTGATCCACATGAGTTAGCTTGTTGAGTCTAAGAGAAAAGATTTGCACTGTAGAAAATGGAATGGACTGAAATAGCCATGTGATTACTTCAGTTTGTATGTCTGCTTCTACACAAGTGTCATTTAGAGTTTAGTGCGTCGCTTGAGGACAAACAATGAATTTAAGTTGAGGGTGTTGATATATTGTGAGTTTACGGTATTTTTAATATATTTCACTTAAGAGTTGTGTGTGTCTCGAGCCATTTTGTATTAGAACTAATGTTTATTGTGTTTTATTTGTAGGAAATAGGCTTGGACAAGGTCGAGAGAATTGACAGCAAAAATTCTGCAGAAGGAGCCACCCACGGAGGTGACCTACGGACCGTAGGTCCAATCACGGTCCTTCGTCGATAGGCGTGGAATGATCATTAGGGAAGTCTGACTAAGTGTGGAACTAAGGAGGCAAGTGACGAAGCATAGGTCGACCTACGGGCCGTCCTGCACAACCGTTGATGGATCAGAGAGTTCGGAGTTCCAGTACCTAATGAAAAGTTCTAAGTGTGGAGCCACAGAAGGGGACCGTAGGTCAACCTATGGTCCGTACTGCACACCAATCATTTGTATCTTAGAGTTGAAGGTTCCAGCCTCTGTGAAAAAGTTCTAAGTATCAAGCTACGGAAGGGACCTACGGACCGTAGGTCGATCCACGGTCTGTAGGTCAGTCTCACCGATCGAAGCCGCATCCAGAAGTTTTATTTCCTTATTTCATTTCCTTTTTTTTTAGGACAAGTTTTTCTATAAATAGGGTATATAAACCTCATTTTTTGGGGGTTAGACATTATTGATTACTTTTAGTTCTTTGTATTTCTTTGGGAATTAACTGGCAAACTTTAGCCATTTGATTTCCGGATTTTGGTTTATAAGATTTTTGCTTTGAATTTCAATTGGAGATTACGGGTTTCTTCTACTCAATACGTAAGTTCATGAATTCTTCTTCTAAAAATATGAATTGTGTTCTTTCATGCATGAGTAGCTAAATCCACAACTAGGGTTGTGAGAACCATGAGCAATTAACAACGTATGAATAATAACTAAGTAATTCTTGACTAGTGTTGATGCATGCATTGGTAATTCTTTCGTTTAGAAGTCTTTTTAATGAGTGCACGCGTTAGAACTCGCCTTGTTGCTACTTGCCGGACCAAGGAGGTGGTTAATAAGAAAAGAATTATCAACAGAGATTTAGTGTGATACTATCTAATAGTATAATGTCAATTGGTGCGAGGGTGAAAACTAAGCCATACATTTATGTGATGTCTAATCTGAGGTAAAGGTAAGGGTTGGTAAATTATACACACTTAGTCGGACCAAGGTGCGGACTGAAATTCCCTATTTGGAGGACCAATCACTTAGGGATACATATCTTACCACTTTACATGTAATACACTAGATAAGGATTACTATTATTAGGATTACCGTGTTAAGAGCTTATGGGGAACACATACACCCTAGTTTCTCTCTCTCAATGATAACAACAAAGTTTGAATCTTGCGCACTTGTCACTTAACAACAATCAGTTATTTGTTTCACAACCCCCCCCCCCTTTACTTACTTGTCTCATAAATAAATTGACTAAACGAATATAATACTGAGTTAAGTTTAAGTCTAAACCATATTCCTCGTGGGATCGACCCCAATCTACAAGTTGGGTTCTTTATTTGACAACATTGCTTATACTTCTTTAGGGAGGTGTAATTTGAGCGTATCAGTGGTCGAGTGGGTGATGGATCTTTGGGTAAAGAGGTTAAAGATGTGTTTATGGAGTGGTTTTCTTCCCCCTGAGAATGTACGTTTGGGGATGCTAGCGCTGATGGGAGCGTCGTTGAAGCGGAGGAGCTTTCATCGTCGGAGTAAGCGACGAGACGGTTAGCCATTGGAATGTTCAAATTTCTTGAGGATTCTTTGTGGGCTGCGTTTGGTGTGTGGATGGTGTGAGTACTAAGGGGGCTGATGGGAGGAGATCTTGGGAAAGAAAGGTAATGATGGTGGTCTGACATAGATGGGAAGGGTGATTGGCGGTTGGGTTTACAGGATGACGTATGGGAATAAGTGAAAAACACTAGATGTCTTTTTAATATGATTTTCTCGCATAAAATTATCTGGTCTGGAAAAAAAAGGTGAACCAGGTCTCTTGTGCTTTCAAAATAATGACAGTGTCAAGTTAACATGTGTAATGCATAGATGGAGACATAATGGAGTGAAGTGCATACCAGATGTCCTGCGAACCTGGTTCAAGCCATTTGAGCGCTCCTCCACCAAAGTTATAAGAAACTAAGGGTAATATCATTAGACCTGATAAACATGTTGTGTCTCTTGAAAAATATACCTGAAACAAGGTACTAAGACAAGTTAGGGGAAGGAAGATACTTAATTTATTTCACACACTAATTATGATTTGATTGAAAGAAGTGGGGGAGAGATAAGTATTAATCCTGAAATATTAGCCCTAGAGCAAGTCGGTTTTTCTGAAAAGGTTCTCTTCCAAGTGCCTTAGTGAAAATGTCAGCAATTTGGTCCTCAGTTTTGCAGAATGCCATCACGATGAGGCCTTTTTCAACATTGTCCCTAAAGAAGTGATGCCGGATGTCTATATGTTTGGTACGTTTATGCTGACGGGTTTTTTGCCATGTTGACAGCACTTGTATTGTCACACATGATGGGGATGCAGCCTACTTTGATTCCAAAATCTTCTAGTTGTTGTTTGATCCATAATAATTGGGCGCAACATGAAGCAGCGGCAACATATTCAGGCTCAGCCATTGAAGGTGTAATTGAGTTTTGCTTTTTGGTTGCCCATGAAACAAGAGGTCCTAGAAAGTGTGCCATTCCAGATGTGCTTTTTTCTATCAACCAGGTAGCCAGCATAATCGCATCAGAAAAATCTACTAGATCAAAGGAGTCACCTGAGGGATACCATAGCACCAAGTTCACAGTTTCTTTGAGATATCGAAGTATTCTTTTGACAGCCTTTAGGTGAGATTCTTTGGGACATGACTGAAATCTTGCATATAGCCCAACACTGAACACAATATTGGGTCTGCTGGCAGTTAGATATAGAAGAGATCCAATCATTCCTCTATATTTTGTGTCGGTTCCCTGAGAACCAGTTTCATCCTTTTCAAAAATAGTTGTAGTACCAATGGGGGTATCAATTGTCTTAGCCTCATGCATCTCAAATTTCTTTAGTAATTCCTTGATGTACTTTTGTTGATGGATTGATGTACCCGATGGAGACTGCTTGATTTGGAGACCTAGGAAGAAAGTTAGTTCACCCATCATGCTCATCTCAAAGTCACTGCTCATTAACTTTGCAAACTCAACTCCAAGTGAGGCACAGTTCCCCCAAATATGATGTCATCTACATAAATTTGAACGATGAGTATATCTTGACCTTGATTTCAAAGAAATAATGTATTATATATTTTTTCGTGTGAGTACCCATGTGTGAGAAGGAATGTGGATAAGCGATCATACCAGGCTCGTGGAGCTTGTTTCAGCCCATATAGTGCTTTGTCTAGTTTATAGACGAATTCTGGATGATCAGGGTTCTCAAAACTAGGGGGTTGCTTCACATATACTTTCTCTTGCAGAAATCCATTTAGAAAGGCACTTTTTATATCCATATGATATAGTTTGAACTCCATGTGAGCTGCAAAGGCAATTAACATCCTTATTGCTTCCATTCTTGCTACGGGTGCGAAAGTTTCATCACAGTCAATTCATTCTTCCTGATTGTATCCTTGTATGAGTTGTACTACTAATCTGGCCTTATTTCGTGTGACTTGTACTTGATCATCAAGCTTATTTCTGAATACCCATCTAGTACCTATCATAAATCAATCATTGGGCCTTGGGACCAGGTTCCAAACCTTACTTCGTTCAAACTGAATTAGTTCCTCCTGCATGGCGATAATCCATTCTGGGTCTGCCAGAGCTTCCTTAATACTCTTTGGTTCAACTAAGGACAAATATGCGGATAAAGCACACATATTCCTAAGTTTTGATCGAGTAAGAATCCCTGAGTCCAAAGGAGTGGGGAACTATTTTGTATGCCTTACTTTGTGTTGAATATCCAAGGAACACTCATTCATCACTTTTGGCATCAAATTTACCCAACATGTCTTTCCCATTGTTATGCACGTAGCAGGTACACCCAAAAGGTCTAAGGTGTGCTAGATTCAGCTTTCTTCCTTTCAATAGTTCGTATGGAGTTTTATTCAGTATGGACCTTATCATGCATCTGTTAGTGAGATTAAAGGAAGTGTTAATAGCCTCAGCCCAGTAGGATTTTGGTAGATTGCTCGATATTAGCATGGTTCTAGCAATGTCTTCTAATGTTCTATTCTTGCGTTCCACTACACCATTTTGTTGTGGAGTCCTTGGGGCTGAAAAATTGTGATCAACACCATTGATAGCATAGAAGTTTAGGAACTTAGAGTTTTCAAATTCTAACCCATGCTTCTCTATTGAATTTCTTTTGAACCAGTTTCACAAAGATTTCAAACATATTGTATGTATCATCCTTTGTTGCCAAGAATATGGTCCATGTAAATCTAGGGTAGTCATCTACAATTACAAATATGTACCTTTTTGCCTCCCTTGCTTAGCATGCACATTGGTCCACATAAGTCCATGTGGAGCAGTTCCAATGGTTTTGTTGTGCTAACTACCGCCTTCGGTTTGAAAGAGCATTTTATATTTTTACCTTGAGCACATGCACCACAAATTTGTTCACTGTTCAGCCTTTTATCAGATAGTCCTCTAACCAGATACTTTGATATTAACTTGTTAATTGTAGAAACACTAATGTTCTCCAACCTCTTGTTCCAGAGAAGGGAAATTTAAATGATGGTGCTGAGGCAGGTGAGCAAATTTTCTAGACTCATTATCTCAGTTTTGTATACATTTTTGTGTCTTTTTGCAAGGAGAACTAGTTCCTCTGTGGTTGAGTTTACCATTTTACATTCATTAGTAGTGAACATCACTTTATTTCCTTTGTCGCCACATTTGAGATATACTTAGTAGATTATGTTGTAATTCATTCACATAGTACACATTGTCAATTGCTTGTTAGAGGTTGAGCCCCACTTTTCCAATCCCTTGTATTTCTCCAATTTTTCCGTTCCCAAAAGCTACGTTTCCGCCTACAAACTCTTTTAGTGAGAGGAAGTTGTTTCTATCTCCATTCATATGCCTCGAACATGCGCTGTCCAGGTACCAATGGTTTGGCTTTCCTCCCGCTGAATCCTACAATCATTAGACAGGGTTAATTTTGGGTACCCAAATCCACTTGGGTCTCTGTTTGTTAGAGAAGGGATGAATAAGATTTCTCCTAGCCCATAATGGGAGGGTTTTAGGTGTGGGGACCAGCATTGTGTTGTTGCCTTTCAGTATTTTCTGTGTTTTTTGTACAAAGGCAAAATTGTTTTTATGTGCCGTTTATTTTTTATTGCATGCATAACTCTTATGTCCTGTCAGTCCATAATGGGAACACAAACAATCTATGTTGGGATTCTTTGCTTCAAAAAATCCTATCACATGTCTTGTGGTAGATTGACTCTTTTGGATGCTATTGAGAAGTATGGAGGATCTGGTCCATCTCATGTTGTGCTCTGCTCCATTTTTGTCATGTGAAGTTTCTTCTGGAGATCTTCATTTTTTATAGTTATGGAGTTATGCTCTTTATCCAATTATTTTAGCTTATTTTGTAGAAGACAGTTTTGTTGTTCTTGGTTCATATTTTCTTCTCTTAAAGATGCATAATCTTCCATTAACAGGTTTTTTTCATAACAGGTTGATTGATATGCATTTATGAGAGTATGCAATAAGGATTCTAGTTTTCTTTTTTAGTAAGAATCAAGATGTTCTTTAATGTGAAGTAGACTAACCCGGTCTTGCTTGTCCTCCTCTTCTTCCTCTGAGTTTGATCTAGCCATTAGTGCCAGAATTGTTTCATGTGTGTGACTGTTATTTTCCACTTCACCTGGTTCAGTTATGGCTATTAGTGCAAGAAAGTCATATTTGTCAGTTTGCTCTATTGTAAGTAGAGATTGATTTTTAGTTTCCTCATCTTTGGACTCATCTTCTAACATGCCTCCCGTTGTAACAAATGATTTCTTCATTAAGAGATCAGCCTCTTGGTTAGTCATTCTCCTATTTGTAGGAATGTATCTGTCACCTTTACCATCATTTGCCTTTTCTGGATTATTCTTTTTATGTTCTAAGGCCCAGAGTGGAGAGAATTTAATAAAGTGATCTAGACTTCCACATTTATGACGTAGTTGCTCTTTTGAGTTTTCGGCTGTCTTTTGAGGACCTCTTCTTTGAAATGTTTGTCCTCTTTTTAACATTCTAGAGAACCTCTTTGTCGTGGGTGCAATATTCTCATCTTCAAAGTCTTCAAGTGTTGTGGCTTTAAGAACCAGGTTCTTCTCATTTCTTTTAATACCTACTTCTCTCTCTTGGTTTTTCTTTAGTTCATATGTTATGAGATTTCCAATAAGCTCATCCGTGGCCAATTTGTCTAAATCACGTGCTTCAGTGATAGCCTCTACTTTACTTTCCCACGACTTTGGTAGAACACTTAAGAGTTTTCTGACAGCCTTTCCGTTAGGAATTACTTCTCCTAAAGAGTAAATCTCATTGATGATTGCAGTGAACCAGGTGTGCATATCTTGAATCGTTTCTCCTTCCATCATTTTGAACAGTTCATATTGTTTGTTCAAGTTGTCGATTTTAGATTTCTTGACCTGAGTTGTTCCTTCGTGTGCAGTCTGCAGTTTTTCCCAAATCGACTTTGCGTCTTTACATGATGAAATCCTATTGTATTCATCTGGTCCTATGCCGCAAATCAGGATCATTTTAGACTTGGCATTATTTTGGATAGCGAGTTTGTATGCAACATCCCATTCTTTTCTTTCCTTTGGTACCATCGTGACTCCATCGTCTCCCTTCTTCATGAGTATGGTAGGACCATCCAGAACTATGCTCCAAAGATCGGGATTTTTTCCTATTAAGTGATCCATCATACGATTTTTCCACCATCCATAGTATTTTCCATTGAACAATGGTGGTCGAGTTTGAGAAGCTCCTTCTTATGGGGTAGGTGGTCCTGCCATTGATTCTTTTGAAGATGTAAATCTTTTAATGAAAAGACATGCTCTGATACCAATTGAAGAAACCCTACCCTATACTCAAGAACCAGGTTCTTGAATAATGCACACAAGATACTTATGTTAATGACAGTAACACCAATATATCATGGAAACCTTCCTAACTCAAGGAAGAGAAAAACCACACAGAGTTTTATATTAATTCAACAATTACAACTCAATAAATCGATGAACCTAACTCTAAAACTCTACCCTTTCGATTAACTATAATCAAAAACACCCTCAACTCTCCAAGAAGTCAAACTCGCTTCTTGGTTACAAAAACTCTCAATCTCTCTACTAACTCTAACCCCCAAGAAGTCAAACTCACTTCTTGTTTTATGATTCTCACAAACTCTCTTAACCCTCACAAACACTGATCCAAGGATAGATCAATGCAACTCACTATTTGAAAGTAATTCTAACTCTAGAATTCCTACGTTTCTACCTCTCGAACACTTTGGCCTTCGCTACGACTCTCTCTCTCTTTCTCTCGCTCTCTTTTTCTGAATTATGCAAAGACGACTTCTTCTTTCTGTCTCGTTATCCCTTTATAGATTCTGAACTTTGTTTGAATCCGACATGTATAAGGAGAGAAGTCATCGTTGCGCTAGGAAACTATTTTAATTAATTCTTTTAATTACAAAACCTTTTTCCTTTTACAACTTGACCTATCATGTCTCCTTATTTGTGCAAGACTTCTTTTGTTGAAGCTTTCCTCTTCCAACTCGACTTTCTATTTTAGTGCGAACAACTCTTCTTTTTCGATGCTAGATCTATTGCCGTTATTTAGCCTTTGAGTTATAAGCTTCGCAAGGTGAACCTGGTTCAAGGTGTCAATCATCAAAATTGTATTTGATTTATCAAAAGAAAAAAGGAGAACAAGGCGATACATCTAATGAAGTAGGACAACGTCACATTGGAAAAGAAAATAGTATGCTTAGAAATAAATAGAATAAAGATGACAAATTATAGTTTACTCATGAAGTTGTTATGAAGATATAATGTGGAAGGAGAAGCACTTCCGAGAACGTAGAATGGTGCGTATAGAAGTATGGGTAAAAGGTGAATGATGCATAAATAAGTTTACATAGCCATGCAGAAATTGATTATGAATAACATATAATAGGAATGTGCATTTTTTTGGAACTAATGTATGTTTAGTTTCAGCTAAGGAAAGAAAAATGGTATTCTGAAACGACGACTGAAGAGGTCAGTTACTTTTGTTTTGTAGCACCATGTCATCTATTAAATTACTTTTTACCAAATAAAATAACCTTCTTATAATACATTGTGTGATGCTTTTTTTATACTTTTTGTTCAAACCTTAATTTAAATGTTGTCTAATTATGTTCACCCTCACCTATTAGTAAGAATGTTTCTCTTTGATTTTGTGATGCAACTCATGAAGCCAAACTGCCAGAAGCTTGAACCTTTGCGAAATATTGTTAATTAGGTATATCAAATTTGCTGTCTCAAGGACAAATCCACTGATAAATTCTTCCAGAGAAGACTGGAAGAGAACATGTTTCCAAGTTTTCAAATTAGTTGTTGAATTTGACACTTAGTTTTTCAGAACCGATAGTTGGAAGAGGTCAGTCCACTTATTTTTCTCAAAATACGTTGTAATTGATATTGTATCATTCAAGTTAGATTTATCCAAATACAAGTTCCCTCTAATATACTTTTTTGTAAATTGTGTTGGTTGCTTGCAATGAAATTGTCGTTGAATTGATGACCAAAAGATCAAATCGCAAGATAATAGCTTCCAGCTACGTGAATGGTGTAAATTCCACTAAAAAAATTATAATTAGATCATAAACATGCATTCCACGTTCAGATTTCATTGAACTTGTGATTGGTGCAACTTATATTATGCTCCGGTGCTCCATATGTTTACACATTGTCGGGTATTTCTTAGATTTAGGATTTAACTTTCATGGAATCGTAGAAATTCTGGCAAACTTTAGTAATTTTCCACACATATTTTAAAGCTCTATTTTTAAAAAAATATTGGGTTTAGTTGAATCTGTAGGAACTACATTAACCCTTAATAACTATATATATTGAATTTGGCTTTGATGATATACTTTTTCAACTCAACTTATTGACAAAAAGAGAAAAAGCTAGTTTTATGTTATACTAACTTTAACTGCTATTTAATATATTCAATTTTCTGGATATTCTTTAATCTTTTGTTCCATATATACGGTCTTTTGATTGTATCTATAGCTAGCCATTTCTTGAAATTTTAATACTTGAGACAATAATTTGTTATGTTGTGTGTCATGTTGTTGTTTCTGATAGAAATGTCGTGCATGGTATAACAAAATTTTGTAGTGGTGTAGATCAATCATTAATGTATAGGGAGGATGGTCAGAGTCTCAGAGAAATCTTTTGCTCGCCTTAATATTAGTAATATTTGCAAGCGAACATTCTCTTGAGCTTTCCGATACCAACAGTTAATTCATCCTAAGTAAGTCCACTACTACCAACAGATTAACCGAGATTTGTTGTCTCATTGCTCTGATTGAACTTTACTTCGAATTGAAATGAGAAGGTTGTTTGAAAAGAAGCCGGTGTTCGAGTCTAAAGATTGAAGAACTGGATAGGGAAAGAATATATAGCCCATCCTGTTGTTGGACAAAATGACAATCACACCCAGGATAATGTCCAAACTAAATAGCAATAGGAAGAGAGTAACAACAATACCAAATATTAAAATGGGATAAATATGATACCCCAATAAGTAATACAATAATATTGATGAAAAACTTGGTAGTGTCAAAAGACTACTACACAATACTCTTTTATTTCTTACAACTCACAATTATATTACTTCCACACTATTTTCTCACAAACTAAGAAGTAGTTTGTGGATTACTCTCTCTACTCTCTATTGTTTCTCTGTTTTTGGTGTGTCCTTACAAATGAGCATAAGTGTTCTATTTATAAGAAAAATTCTACCCATTTGATGTCACTAATGACATCAATGGAAACTAACAATTCAAACTTGTAGGTAAACAACTTTTTAAACTTTTTGACATTGTTGCAATTTTGCAGCAATGGAAGACTAATATTGTTGGCCTAATGCAGCAAAGGAAGACTTCAATATATATATATATATATATATGTGTGTGTGTGTGTGTGTGTGTGTGTGTGGACCCCATAAATCTCTCCCTTAATTTTAATTTTTCTTCTTTATTTCAAGTCTTGATTTCAACCTCTGAAAATCTTCAAACTTTAGAGGCTTTGTAAAGATATCCGCAATTTGATCATGAGATTTTACAAACTTGAGTTCTACCTCTTTCTTGGCAATGCATTCTCGGATAAAGTGATACCTTGTGTCTATGTGCTTGCTCCGACAATGATACACTGGATTCTTTGCAAGTGCTTGCGCAGATTTGTTATCAACACAAATCATTGTGGATTCAATTTGCGGCAAATTGAGTTCGTTCAACAATCTCCTCAACCAAATAGCATGACACGTACATGATGTCGCTGCCACATATTCATCTTCACAAGTCGAGAGAGTAACAATTGATTGTTTCTTTGAACTCCAAGAAATAACACAATCACCCAAGAAAAACACAAAACCAAATGTGTTTTTTCTATCATCAATACCTCCCGCATAATCACTATCACAATATCCCACAAGATTAAAATCATCAGAAGAAGAATAAAATAGTCCAAGGTTGATCGTACCTTTTAGGTAACGAAGAATTCTTCTAGCAACCTTCAAGTGAGTGGAGGTAGGAGCTTCCATGGAGTGACTTACTATTCCAACCGCAAAGAGTATATTTGGTCTCGTACATATCAAGTACCTTAGACTTCCTACGAGACTTTTGAACAAAGTGGAGTCCACCTTTTCTCCATCATCAAACTTTGACAATTTTGCTCCACTTTCCATTGGGGTGTTCACAGGGTTGCAATCTAACATGTTGAACTTCTTCAAAATCTCCTTTGTATAGCTTTCTTGAGATATGAAAATGCCTTCCTCCATTTGCTTCACTTCTTGAGATATAGCTTTCTTGATTTGAGTGCTTCAAAGTTCAAGTGCCCAAATCTCATATGACAACACCATGAGTCATCTTGCACATTAGCCTTCAAACACTTTGCATCGATGGTTTTAAGATTTTAAGGGAACAACCTATTCTTTGCCATATGAACTTTAGCAATTAAGTTGTTACTTGAATCTCTAAGCCAAAGATGCATATTTTTCATATGACAATTATATGCTTTTTCAAGAAGTTGACCCAAACTCAAAATATTTCTTTTCAATTTTGGCACATAATAAACATTGTTAATCAATTTATGGCCACCATCTTTACAAGATATCAAAATCGTACCTATCCCTTCAATTTGGATCTTTGATGTATCTCCAAAAGACACATTACCTTTCACTGTCTTCTTTATCTCCACAAACTTATCTTTGTGGCCACACATATGATTGCTTTATCCATTGTCAAGATACCATGAACTGCAATCATCTATATCTTCTTATTTGAGTGCTAATAACAATGTTGACTCATCTTCATCTTTGTTGTTGTCAACAAGATTAACTTTCTCTTCAACATTACTACGACATTCCCAAGAGTAATATCCAATTTTATGACAGTTATAACACTCAATTTTAGATTTGTCATACCTCATTTCATTTGTACCTTGATAGGCTCCACGTTCTCTTCCTCCTCGTTGACCATGGCTACGACCTCTGAATGACTGGTGACTCTTATCTTCATTTTTGAATTTATTGGTATAACTTATTCCTCTTTCACGGCCTTAACGGCCTCGCCATTGTCCATTTCCTTTATAAATTTTCTCACCTTCAAATCTTTTAAGGTTGCATGAGTTTTAAGAAGTTGCTCTAGTGGCTCTTCTTTTTTCCTTTACATTTTCTCTTCGTGGGCTAGTAAAGAACCTTTCAGTTGTTCTACCGTCATAGAGTCTAAATCTTTAGACTCCTCAATAACACACACCACATAATTAAATTTAGTTGTTAAAGAACGAAGGATCTTTTCTACCGCATGCACATCATCTACTTCCTCCCTGTATCTTCTTAGTTAATTTACAACAACCATCAACCTTGAACAGAAATCCGATATGGACTCAGATTCTTTCATTTTTAAAACTTCAAATTCAGCCCTTAGAGTTTGAAGTTTTATCTTCTTTACTTTATCAACTCCTTGGAGAGAATATTGTAAAATCTCCCAAGCTTCTTTTGAGGTGGTTGCATCAGCCACCTTCTCAAACATGCCATTATCCAAACATTGATGGATTTGAGTGAGGGCCTGTTGATCTTTCTTTCTTGTCTTTAACAAGACCTCCTTTTCATTTGAGGGTAAAGTTTCCTCATTAAGGGGCTTTGTATACCATTTGTCTACAATGTCCCAAACATCTTGAGAGCCAAGAATGACTTTCATTCGTAGACACCATTTTTCATAATTTTCTCTTGTGAAACGGGGTACTGAAAGGACAACGGACTATTATTTTCCATGGTTCTGATACCACGTTGTTGGACAAAATGATAATCACACTCAGTATAATGTCCAAATTAAACTAAATAGCAATAGGAAGAGAGTAACAACGACACCAAATATTAAAATGGGGTAAATATGATATCCGAATAAGTAATACAATAATATTGATGAAAAATTTGATAGTGTCAAAAGACTACTACACAACACTATTTTATTTCTTACAACTCACAATTATATTACTCCATACTATTTTCTCACAAACTAAGAAGTAGTTTGTGGATTACTCTCTCTACTATCTATTATTTCTCTATTTTTGGTGTGTCCGTACAAATGAGCATAAGTGCTCTATTTATAAGAAAAATTCTGCCCATTTAATGTCACTAATAACATCAATGGAAACTAACAATTCAAACTTGTAGGTAAATAACTTTTAAAGTTTTTGACATTGTTGCAATTTTGCAGCAATGGAAGACTAATATTGTTGGCCTAATTCAGCAAAAGAAGACTTCAATATATATATATATGGTCCCCACACCTGCTAGATGCTTAATTAAGATCACCGCCTTCTCTCTTTTAGAAATTTGACGGGTGTATTTTCATTCAAGACAATAGCACTACTGGGAAGTGTAAGATTTTTACTTCGATCTCAGATAATTGGAACTGAATTCTGGAAAAGAGATGCTTCGTCACGCTAATCATAGGTCCTACAGATAGGTCCATAATGAGTTGAATCTTGACCAGTGAAAGATTTTGGGATTTTAATTTTCTCAGTAGCAAATTAGCAATTGTCAATATTGTACATATGCGTAGCTAAAGGCATGTGGTTTACAGATAGCTTCATTTCACGTTCTTCCAAAACAAGAATATTTTTGCTCGTTTCTTTTCTGTTAGATTTATCTGATATCTGGTGAACTATACTGATGTGAAACACATTATGCGTGTTTATGAAGTATCGGTTGGTAGTGAACCAAAAACATAAGAGTTCAAATCCTAGAATAGTGCCTTGAGTAAATACTGTACAGGATCTTCTAGAGGTCCAAGTGCAACGAACAAAGTAGACACTAAACTAAAGAGTACTTTTGACTAGCTTGTGGATCTCTCATATTCCAAATATGAGGTGATGTGGTATAGAAGACTATTTGTGATATAATATCATATGTTCAACCAACACTTTTTAAAGCTTTTTCATATTGTTTTTTTTTTTCAAATGTATAGTGGTTTGACTTAACTTTGAGAGATAATAGTTGATGTCTTAATATTCTTCAAGATTGTTGCAAGTGATATCAATGTGAAATTCTGGCAAGGGATCATTCATATGAGAAAGTATTTTCAACTTCTACTTCTTTTATAGTTGAGTTGCATCTATATATTCAAGACGTTGGGTATGCTATTTGAGAAAACACCATGACTCCTCTAGCTTATTTATAAGTCAACAAGAGATGAAGAACACAATAACGACTAATTGTACCGAATTCAATGCAAGTCGTACTATGTATTGGGCCCATTTCATTGGCAATGACTAATTCATGTACTCGATTCGATATTAATTGTATTGCGTATTGGCAACTTCATTAAATAAATTATATTGTTTATTTTCATTTGTTCTTCTTTATCTCTACAAAATATATATTAGTACAAAGTCGTTTTGCTAAATGTAATAAAATTATTTAAATTTTATTATTACCGTAAAAAAAAAAATGATATCAGAATCAAGCAGGCCTGTGCTTGGCACTGCCATAGCCAATCTAGTATGTATATATATATATTAAGGACATCTCCAACTCCATCCTCTATTTTACTCTCAAAATATAGAGTTTTCTATCTTTTCATACAACCAACTCCAACCCAATTCTCTATTTTACTTTTAAAAAGAATTTTTTTTTTCTGTCCTTAATATTATATTATTATTTCTATTTCATTTTTATTTTATTATTTCATAATATAAATCATTTCTTCTTTTTGCAAATAATCACTCTATAATCTTTATGTAATAAATTTTGATTTTTTTCAAATTCTTCATTTAATATAAAATTATATTTTAATCTAATTTCTAAATAACATAAATTGCAATAAATATTATATATAATACATATTAACGGACAATTCAAATAAAAGTGAAAACATCATAAATATTGTATCATTGTAAAAAATTATTTTAAATTTTACATAAATACTCAACTTTCAAGACTATTACGTTACTCTCATAAAAGTTCTATTAATGTATTACAGAGTTCAAAATGAGTAATTTTTGTCCTTATTTTTTTAAGTTTAGCTAAAAATTATTTAAATTAACAATTTCATCTTATATCCAATTATTCCGTACTAATTTACTTCCCATATTCCATTTTGAACTATAACATCAAATATTTTCATGCTCATTAAAAAGTGTAGTTTAATAATTTATCACTATAACATAAAAGTAGATTGTTTGAATTATCATGTAAATTTTGTGCATACTTCATAATGAAAAATAATTTTAATTTTAATTACAT
>JAJOOF010030931.1:0-20646 GCA_029582545.1 Solanum lignicaule
GGTAGGACTAAAGAAATATTTGAAGTACAAGTAAATTATATGTTGTGTATGAATACTTTACCAGAAAAACCCGAAACAACCCGAAAAACCGAAAAACCCGAAAAAACCCCAAAAAATCCGAGGTTGAAAAACCCGAGTTTTATTGGTTTGGTTTGGTTCATAAATTTAAAAATCCGACACAAATGGTTTGGTTTGATATTTGAAAAACCCGAACCAACCCGGCCATGTACACCCCTACACGTGAGGTTAGTTAAGTCTATAGTCTATACTTTAAATTTTGCAATCAATTTCACCGCATTATTATAATTAATTCAACACGTTAAATCGAAGTCTTTTTCGATCATCAAAAAACCAACTCATACATTAATTTTGAACTTATAGTAAAGTTTTCTTTTGAGCAACTTGTTTGCAACGAGACTTTTTTTTTTTACTTATAAACAATTTGTGTGATTAATGACAAGTTTTTCTTGTAGATTTTTCCTTATTATGATGATAATAATATTTTAATCTCTTTTTAAATAGCATTTTGATGATTATATTTTCAACACCAATTAGTGGAACAAATTTTACACCAAAGTACAAGAGGCTATAGATTGAATAACTTAAGACGCAAATGATCTATAAGGATAACAATAACATATTCAATGAACTTATTCGAAAAACGCAAATAATCTCTCTATCCAAATTAAGCTTCAACTCATCATTAGCGATTAGAAAATCATTTCGAAAATAAAAAGTAAAAACTATGATAGTCTTATTGTTCCAATTAAAATGCCAAATACATCAGGACAAAGAAATATAATAGCTGTATTTATGGGCACTATACATATTGCTTACTAGTAACAAATAAAATAACAATAATGTCTGAAAAGAAAACAGGAAAAAAAACTCAGAAAATACTGAAAAAGGAGTATTATACCAACGCAAAAAAAAAACAATAATTATGAGACAAGTGGTAGAATAATACAAGAAATCAAGAATGTCATACTGGAAATTAATTTGACTTGTTTGCTCTATCACCAACAAAAATCATGGGCTCTTCACCTAATAATTCTATTTTTTTTTAATTTAAAAAAAAAACTCTTGGGCTTTTAGCTAAATTAACTTAGAAGAATTGAAGTCGTATTATTTGTATATTTTTTGTAAAAAAATTTTTTTTAGCCAGAATTGCTATACTTTTTAAAATGTAATAAAAACAAGTATTTGCACACTTATAATATGTTATTCTATATTTGATTGTAATTTTATGTGTATGTGTAAGAGTAAGTAATGAAGATCGTTACTTTTGAATAAACAGATTCATGTATAATGGTACGATGTAATCACACAATATGTAACTTTCCTAAATATATATAGATCGAGATTGCTAGTTCAGATAATTTTTGAAAAATGAAAAGAGGACAGACAGGGTGTGAGGGGCACGTGGTGTGTAGGCTCCAACACAACAGGAAAACCAGTATAACCTGTGAATTACAGAAATACAGATCATCACTCCCATAGCCATAGCCACCTTTACTAACGGGATTTTGCCTTTTTTTTGCTTCCCCAAAAACAGCTGGATTTATTCCCTCAATCTATTCTCTTTTATGCTCTTTAAGTAATTCAGTTATACGTATTCAAAAAATTTAAAAGATTAATTACGTGATCATAAAATTTTATCATTTTACATCTACCTAATATTAACTCACCAGATAGTAATAATGTCATGTATAAATGACATGGATCAGCATGGAAGGGAGTATAAATACTATCATTTGTAACTACCTAATAAAAAACAATAGAAATAAAGGTTTAAATTGGTCATCAGTTAATAATCGGGGACAAAAATATATATTTTTATCCTAACAAAATTATTTCAAATATACCCTTATTCTCTATCTATATAAGCCATGCGAAATAATTAAATTTGCCTAAGTAGTCGTTATAAGATCGATCCTATCTTTTTAATACGTATTTCTTATCTATTTGTAGAATGATCAATTTTAACCTTATTGTTCATTCAAGTGTTAATAACTAAATTTTAAATTAAATAAACCTTTTAGTACAAAATATATTATCTAAGCAAAAGCTATTGAACAAAAAGTAGAAAAACAGTTTCCAAACGCGTAGATTTTAATATATAGGAGTATTATTTTACACCTACTCAATTAAATATTTAGATCCACTTGTTGTCTCCTTTATAAACACTTCTCAACTGTCCAACTCTTCACAAAATTAAATTTTTCCCCCCTTTTCTGTCCAAAAAATGGGAAAAGAAAAAACACTATCAAAATCGAGAACAATGGCTCCTCGAATGGTGGCTAATTTCCGCAGATCTCTTTCTTTCCCAAATCACCCAAACCATACAAATAAACCCAAAAAATCCTTCCATGTCCGATCTGCTAGTCTGCCATGTCGATCTCATCCATTAATTTCTCAGCTCAAAGATGATTTAAACGAGCTCAAATCATGGGCTATTAAGCCTGAAAATCGAACTTCAAATTGGATTTGTGATGGACTCAATCAACTGAAAATTGTTCATGAATCTCTTGATGATCTGCTTCTTCTTCCACAAACACGCGAATCCTTACATGGACATTCTGATTTGGTCGAGAAGCTTCTAGATGATTTCCTTCACTTCGTCGACGTTTATGGAATCTTCCAGACCTTGATACTCACTTTCAAGGAAGAACATTTAGCTGCTCAGGTAACGTAAAACTTAAAGTCGCTATATATCATACTTTTAATTACTTAATTATATTATATCGCAACATTGTTACTGGCCCTTCATGGCCGAAAACTGAAAATTAAATATATTTTTTTGCTTTTTTGGATGTAAAAATAGACTCACTAACCACTTTTCGATCATATTTTTGAAAAATAAACACTTTAATGAAAGATTCAAAATGGCTAAGTTTTAAATACTACTGCCCGCGCCTTTGCACAAAATGGCCCTTTTTACTCCACGTTTAAATTTTGTCCCCAATTAGATAAGTGGGCTAAAGTTAGTAATTCACCGGCTACTAGATTCAGGAATTCCACCTTATTGTTGATTGACAATCTTTTATAAGCTCATTTTGCATACAAATACTCGAGTTTTCAAATCTTGATAATATGTTTATGAATGTGTGTGATCATAATATATTTACGAATTTAGTTATTGATATTTAATTATATTATGTTTCAACAGGTAGCTGTGAGGCGCAAAGATGAATCTAAGATTGCTTCATACGCGAAAGCTTTGAGAAAAATGGCTAAGGAAATGGATAAACTCGCGTTCAACGTACAATGTATAGGGAAATATATTGTACCTCAACAAACTATACCAATACCTGATGGAGATGCAGAGTTAGCAGAAGTGATGAAAGACATAATAGAAGTAACACAATTAGTTTCAATTGCACTTTTTAATGGACTTGGAGTATCAATGGCATATGCTAAACCATCTTGTTCATGGATTGGATTAGGAAAGAAGACAAAAAAATTGAAAGAAAATGAAGGAATTGTGGAATTTGTAGAAATGGAATTGGAGAATTTGTTGAGAAAAAATAAAGGAGATGAAGAGGTGAAAATTGTGACTAAAAAAATGCATGAATTGGAAGATTGTATTTGTGGGATTGAAAAATGTGGGGAGAAAGTGTTTAGGAGTTTAATTAATGCTAGAGTTTCATTGCTTAATGTATTCACACAATAGAAAAAGACGGTAAAAGGGAAATTAAAGATGATGCATACATGTATATTTTGCTTAAATGTTTTTTTTAACTATGTATTTGATTTGTTATCGTTATAAAGTTGATTTGATTAACGAGAAAAAAAGTTTGCTATTGAATACAATAATAATATATCTAATGTAATTTCATCAACATTTTAAAGGCTCTTTCTTCCTCCATTCAGTCAAGTAATTCGCTTTTAAAAACTTCTCGATTTAATTTCTGGCTGTCATTTTTTTCCATCTTAACTTTGATTGATGAGTAATACATTGGAATTCAAAATTACTTCAATTATGTCACATTACTAGTAATATGACTTGTAAACCATGTCACATATATATGTATAATCTCGTAAATTTACAACCAATCACAATTGAGAGTTATTTCCAAATAATCAATCGCGAGTCTCGTATATTTAGAGCCTTTTTTATTTGAATAAATATATGAGTAAATTAAATTAACATCTAAAAACCTAAATTTGTGAAGACTTTTAAATCCCAAATTCCATACAATTTTATTTTATCCAGGTTTTGATTTTTCTACATATCTGATCGTCAATTTTTGAACCAAATTAAGACTTTACTTTAAGACTTTTTTTTTTTTGGAAATGAATAAAGAATAATGTTACCTGTTTAAAGATAAAAAATCATTGCTGGATATATTGTACTCAAGCAAATTGCTCATTCAAACAACTCTTTATCTTTTTCTCTTTCTTTTTTTTCCAGATAAGAATCATGTGAATTTAATTAAAGTGATATATATAGTGACAATTTTCAGTCGGTATTTTGTCCATTATTATTATTCATAAGGTATTAAAGAAAGGCTGTTGGCATATTAAAGCAGGCGGTATAACATGTGAACTTGATTAATAACTATCTAACAAAAAAAAAGTAAAAAAATAGTGCGATGCATAAAGCATTATCAATTTAAACGGGGTTTAGAAACGATCGATCGCAACATTTCAAGAATGTGCATGGTCTATACGACATGTCATAAAACAAGCGTTAATATTTACTTCCACAGTTCAAACTTGTAAATCATAAATCACATAAAGATATATAATTTCATCGTTGCTTCGAGACTCCCCACCATTATTCATCTAAAAAAAAATTAATCCCCAAACAATAGATGCACAAATAATGAAGAAAGCAACTTGCACATGATTTTGTTCTAAATAATTGAGATCATTGTTTTCATTAGTTTCATAAATTACTACAAATAATGAACCAATCATTTGTTCACGATAATGTTAGCTTTAGTTTCTCATAATGTAGTCACCTGAGGAATCAAAGTGAATTGGTTCTCGTTTCTTGTTTTTTTATCATCATTTTTAATTTTTCACACTATCTGCTTATTGCATAGATCTTATAACAATAACAAATTCAAAATAATTTCGGAAGAAAATAAAATATCTACAAATCTTATTTATATTTTTATGGAAGAAAAAAGTTGCCTTAGATATACCTTATTTCATGATATATTTGAAAAAATATGTAAGAATGAAAAAGTTATTATGTAAATATTGATAGTAAAATTAGAAAAGGTAATCGGAATAAAAGAAATAACAATAGTAATAAAATTGAAAAACTAAGCTACCGATCGATAATAATAATAATTGTAAGGGAGTATGCTTTACCACTCCGAAAAAGAGAAACGGTTCTACTACAAATTACTAACCGTCTTCTTTAATCCTTGATGCATGATTTTCTATATATCTAGGATCATATATCCTCGTGAGTTAGCAGGAATATTATGTCATGTTTAAATATCATCTCTATCCAGTTCTTTTCTAGTCTACCTCTACCTCTCCTCGAAAATTTTATATATCCGAGTTAAATATAAATAAATTAAACTCTGCAGATATGCCCATCTTTTTGTTTGTCTGAATAAATGCCAGAAGATGCAAAGAATAATTGCTCTCTCCATAAACACATTAACACTAATCATCTTTCGTTAGGTAACATAAAACAAAACAAAAAGAAACATCATTTCATGTGTTTGTGTCTCAATGTCTTTGATTAGATTATGATTTTATTTATTCAAATTATAGCACTTTCATGTGCATTATTTAACAAATTGTAGATTTGTCCTTAGTTGATTTATTTTCAGATCCCAAATATTTGTCATTTTAACAAATTAAATTTCTTTCAAATTGTTTAACGTTTTAAACAAATATGAAGACCTTTTTCTTTCTTTTCAAAATCTACCCTATTGTTATAATTGATGAGTGTTAATTAAGTGAGAAGTTTATTGAGAGATAAATAGTTGTTTAGACAAATACACCAAAAATATAAACATTTCTTAAAAGGGTTGCAATTATCCTTGAGTGAAAAGAAAAAAAGATTTTGGACTCGAGGAAATATTTTTTAAAAAATTATGATTCTTCCTTTTTGATACATTAATAATTAGTTCTTATTTCAAACTCGAAATAGATATTTTCTAAAAGGTATGTCAAGAAATTCAAATGAGAATATGAAACGTGTCTTTTTAGAAGGAGGAATGCATTTGAAAGAGAATCAAAATGCACAAGGAAATATGTAACATGCGTTAGTTATTTAACGTGCTTTATCCCTAAAAGTATAAATTTAATATCTTTTGACAAATTTTATTTGACACTTGTCATTTAGATTACTTCACCCATAAAGCTTAACGCCAAATGCCAATCATATATTTTTCAAAATATAACCAAATTAGGAAGTTTTATATACTTAGTTTGTTGTAAGTTCTAGTCATATTACCGACACAAACACCCCCCTTCTCTTTTTCTTTCACTTTTGAGCAATTGTTGACTTTGGAATTTGGAAAATAATTAGCAAAGTAGTATATATTACAACCAATTGCTATAATTACAAAATTATAACAATTATAAAATTATAACAATCATTTAGAAAAGACAAATTTACGACTGTAGAATGAGGAGAAAAACTAGTTTGTTGAAACTCAACCTTTATGTCAACCAAAACAAAATATGAAACCAAAAAAAGTGGGGAAAATTATATTCCCTTCACATTAAAATAAACTTCAAAGAGTTTACTTTTTATTGAACATTAATTTGTTTTCTGATGGTCAATTCAACCTTCTAAATTGGAACTCACAGAAAAGTTGAGTATATTGAAATAACGATCCAAATAGTCTTTATAACAATCAAGTGGGGTTCAAAAAAAGTGAGATATACTGTATACGTAGAACTTATCCTAACTTTTGAAGATGGAAAAGTTATTTTCAATAAAACCTCATTTAATTTTTTTTTATAAATAATCTTTAATATTTTGAATTCGAAAATGTCCTAAACCAAATTAGGGGTACTTGATTGGGTTGAAATAAATTTGACTGGACTGGGCTTAAGAAACCAAAAGCCCAATAGTTAAATTATGGGCCTATATAGGGGGCTGTGGAAAATTGGAAACTGCGAATGATGTAATTGCATGCAGATCCCTACGAAGTCAAGACAACGTGGCTGACAAATTTTGCATTTTGCAAGTTCGCACGTGAAGGTCCAAGAATATTACTAAATTGTTTTAAACATGACACGTGTGCATCTCGTTTCTCTTAACGAGATGCACACGTATACGCAGCAGAGCTACCTAAATAGAGTTGGTGTTATGAGACGTCACTTCATAGAATTGTATTTTACTTATAGTAATAATATATTTAATGTAATTTTATGAGTCAATACTGAATAAAATGATGCATTATACGTACATAGTCTTATTCCTACTTCATAAAAATGGTGTGGAAGCTATATGTTTTGTATGGCCATTAGATCTTTTTGAAGTTATACATTATATTTGTAAGTTTGTAATCACAAAAAATTATTTATAAAATGAATATGATATTTATCACAGTGACACGTTAAGATATTTTGAAATCTTGTTTATGAACTATATATGATTTGATATTTGATAAGATTATCAAAGAATGATGTGAAAGTGTTCATAACTTTGTGGAATTTTGATGTTAATGAGAAAAAAAAAAATACATTTAAGATATTCAAATACATATACAAATAAAAATCTAATTTCAAATCAATCTCATTTAAAATAATCTCCAAACGGGACTTAAATTAATTTGAACATCACAAAATGTGAATATATCACTGAATATACGTATCATCATTAGTTATATGAAATGATAAGTGTTTTCTTTTAAATATAAAAATATTTAAAATAAAAATCTTGGCAAGTGAAAATTAAATTTCTTCCAAAAAATGACTGAAAATATTTTAAAGATAAAATTTTCAAAATTAAATCAAATTTCATTGTCAAATGAATATTTGAAATATTTTGTAATTGTGTTGTTAATAACTTTTTCTAAAATATCATGTTATAATTTTAAAATAATCTATCATCTAGTTCATCATAAAACAACAATATTATATCAAATTATGATAAATTTACTATAATTTTTAAAACTTATCATTTACACGTCACGTTCTATATTTATTTATAGAAAAATTGAAAATATATCACCAAAAACTACATCAAATTTTTAAAACATCAATCCAAATTTCACCTAAATCTAATTTTCCATTTTTTAAAAACAAAAACTTTAAATATATTTCCAAAAACTAAGCAAATCTTTGGAAATTCAATTAAAATTTCACCTAAATCTAATTTTCAAAAAATATGGCCTAAAATGGTAGCTAAATCTATCATTAAAATTTTTTACCGCGAGATTTTTACAATAAAACAACACCAAACTGGACGAAAATACCCTCATAACTTCTTTTTATTTTTTGAGGACAAAGCAAAGTTACAAAGAAAAAACAGAGAAAGCTGTGTCAGAGCAGAAAAAGGTGTAAGAGAAAGACAAATGAGTCAATGAAAGCACAGTTTTTTGAGTTTTCACTTTCACTTTGCAATTCTCACCATTTCATCTCTCTAGCTGTATAATAATCCCAAAAAAAAAAATGAAAAAAAATGATTAAAAAAGCTATTTTTATGATTAATTTAATCATATAATAAAGTTGTATTCCTTTTTTTGTTGTTTTTTTGGTTGGGTGAGGTTTAAGATTGGTTATGGTGTTTAATTGAAGGGATTTTTGATTTGGGTTATCATGGGTTGTTGTCAATCTTCAATCTTGAAGGAGTTGAGCACAGAGAAAGATCAGCGTCATGGGGTGGTTAACGCACGACCTTCTAACGGCACCGGCGCCGGAGCTGCTGTCGGAGATGGTGGGGTTCCGGTGTTTTCTGAGTTTTCGTTTTCTGAGCTGAAAGCAGCTACTAATAACTTCAGTTCAGAGTTTATTGTTTCTGAAAGTGGAGAAAAGGCCCCGAATATGGTTTACAAGGGGCGGTTGCAGAATCGGCGGTGGATCGCTGTTAAGAAGTTTACTAAATCGGCATGGCCTGATCCTAAACAGTTTGCGGTATTGTCCTCTTACTTTGATTTATTTACTGTATTGCCCTTGTTTTTTTTGTGAAGCTAGGGTTTAATGTGGATTTGAGATTGACCTAAATTCACCTGAATGGATATAGTGGATAGAGCCATGTGAAAGTTCTGATAGCCAACTAATTGAGCTACTAAGATTCCGGGTTTAGGAATGAGGTGTTGTTGTTATTTATTCTGATTTTTTGTTATTGTTGTTGTTGTAATTAGGATGAAGCATCAGGTGTTGGGAATTTGAGGCATAAAAGGCTGGCAAATTTGATTGGGTACTGCTCTGATGGGGATGAGAGGTTGCTTGTAGCTGAGTACATGCCAAATGATACACTTGCAAAGCATCTGTTTCACTGTATGTTTGTTGTTTACTGTTTTTGTTTTTTAGCTTCATTGCAGCTTATCTATGGGAATGAAGCGAAGAATCGAGATAATTTGACGGTTGATAGTTAGAGATAGATGTAATATAACATTAACTGCTTTGCTCCAATAAGTGTTGGGAGATATTGACGTTGTTTTTTGGTTTATCGGTAATTTGTATCGTAGTTAGTTGTTATAATCTTCTTTGTCGTATTAGCGAGGCAGAGTGATTGGTTGGGGCATTAAAAACTTTTAACTTTTGTTATAAAAGACAATGTGTGTTTGTCGTCATTTTCTTCATACATAAATTTAGCGATTCACCTGTTGTCAACATATCTTGTTTATTGCTTTGTTGCTTTATGAATTTTTCTTTCCTAGTTAATCTGATATAATGTATTGGCCTTTATATTGTATATTACTTCATCTCATGGTTTCTGTGGAAATGCATTTGCTTTGTTCTTTCTCTGCAGGGGAGAATCAAACCCTTGAGTGGGCTATGCGTTTAAGAGTGGCTCTATATATTGCTGAAGCACTAGACTACTGTAGCAGTGAAGGTCGACCACTATACCATGACTTGAATGCATATAGAGTTCTCTTTGACGAGGTACTTTGATGGACATCTTTTTTAGAGCTTGGAATGTCTTCATACATTCTAGAGTAATGTCTAATGTAGACTTCTGAATTTACTTTTACCACTGTGTTAATTCTGTAAATGATTTTTGGCAGAGTGGCGATCCCCGTCTTTCTTGTTTTGGGCTGATGAAAAATAGCAGGGATGGTAAAAGTTATAGCACGAACCTTGCGTATACACCTCCTGAGTATTTAAGAAATGGTAAAATTTTGAACTTTTTGTCTCTGTTGAGTTCTAAAGTTTTCCTCTTAGCACTATTACCATGGATAGTGATGCTATGTGGGACTGGAACTTTTTGGCTGGGTAAGTCTCCTTGCACAAGACAGCCATTTTGTGATGTGAGGTTGTGATTGCTGACTGGTGCTGATTTAAAAAGAGACACTGATTCCATGTGTGTTAAAGTAAGAGGATGTATGGAGTAACTTTGCTAATTGCTATTTACTTATAAAATGTGTAAATCAAGACACACGTCTTGAGCTCCCTGGATGAACAGATTGAAATGTCTACTTCAATGGTGTATAAAGTAATATCTCATCTCAAATATATACGTAGAAAAATCTTAAATTTGTTGATTCTTTGAAATATATATGATTCCAATACTTCTTAATTAATGCCTGCCTTTTGAGTTATCTATCCTTTGGTGTTTACAGTAAACTTTTTCCAGGGAGCAAAATTAGTATTCACATCCTGATATTTAAATGCAACAGTGTTACATGACCTCTTGATGCACGGATAAATAGTAGACCGGAATGCTGTTAGACAAAATTCTGTGATGTGAGATAATGAAGGAAATTCCAACAGAAGTTGTGAATATGTTAGCAACTGAATTTGGTGCCTTCTGCATCTCCAATAACCTGATATACATTATGTCATCATTTTCTCTTATGAATTTATAATTTCTGACCAAGATATTCAGAATTTTGCTTGATATAGTAATCGGCTACTGTAAACTGATAGCTTGGTGGTGGGGTAGGGGTGAGACTATATCTCTTTAGGAAAGTTCACAATTTAGAGCGATTTTGGAATTCAAATCCTGCATAGCCATGTACTCTCCTGATGCCAATGGTGTTATACATTTGTTTTCTGGTAGTAAGTTATGTTCCTGCTTTTGGTTCTTTTCTTTTTCGGAGAAAGGGTGATGGAACTTAAATATGACAACTGAAAAAAGGAAGATTCCATTATGATCTGCCTAAATGATTCTATTGATATCTATCATTTTCTGTTTATTATCACTCTCATTGTCAACTGATGTTAAGGGATGAACAATTTCTTGTCTATTTGCAGGAAGAGTCACTCAAGAAAGTGTTGTTTTCAGCTATGGAACTGTCCTTTTGGACTTGCTAAGTGGAAAACATATTCCTCCTGGTCATGTAAGTTTCTTAGAGTCTGTTTGTTAGCTGTACATCCATCTCTTCTTGCACCAAGTCTTGGGGATCGTCACCTTATCAATGATGGGAACACTATTTTAGGCTCTCTTGTGTTGTATACTTGTATATATGTACTGGTACTCTGGAAATTATTCCGTAAGTCTGAGACTATGTACAAAATTTGTTACCAGACCAGCAATAGGAGGGTAGTCGGACATTAGGAGTTTGAAACAGTTTTGACTAAACATCCGCATACATTTTGTGTCTTTGATCATCTTTCTAAAGGAAGAGGAGAAATTCAGTTGATGTTAATACTAATGTAGAGTATATTTCTTCACTTTGTCTTGAAGAACATTCCATATTGGTGTCATTGTGTTTACCTTATTTCTCTTTTGCAATTCCTCCCCTTTCCTATGGTAAACTGTTTTAAATTTCAAATTTGAATCTTATGTGCTTAGTTCATTCCTTTACGTTTCAGGCACTCGATATGATACGGGGAAAAAACATTCTTCTATTAATGGATTCACATTTGGAGGGAAATTTCTCTACAGAAGAGGCAACTGTTGTATTTGATCTGGCTTCACGATGCTTACAGTATGAACCCAGGGAGCGACCAAATACCAAAGACCTCGTTTCAACACTTGGTCCATTGCAAAGTAAACCTGATGTTAGTCCTACCACCATAATCTACTCTATTTTTCTTGATGTCTTGTTTTCTATCTTTTCCCCATCCAAAGAATATGGGAAAATAAAAAGCTCATATTGTAATGAATATGTTTGGTAAGCAGAACTACCAAATATTGCCTCCTCATTTCTCCTTCATCTCAAGATGCTCCCTTATCTTCGTCTCTCGTTATATACTATGTCCACATCTTGTTTTGTTCCCGAGCAACTGCTTCTGCTGGGAAGTTTGACTCTATTTTCATCTAATTGATTGTTTTGTTTTATTCAATTAGACGTTAGAAGGAGTTTCTGATATTCTGGTTGCAGGTTGCATCTCATGTAATGTTGGGTATTCCTAAGAGTGAGGAAGCTCCACCAACTCCACAGCACCCTCTTTCTGCAATGGGTGATGCTTGTTCGAGAATGGATCTCACAGCTATTCATCAGATTTTGGTAATGACACATTATAAAGACGATGAAGGGACAAATGAGGTAATTATCTTGACCAAAACTGCCACTGCAGAAACATCTGTTTCTTTCACATCTTTATGTTGTTGCTGGATGCCCAATGATGCAGTTGTCTTTCCAAGAGTGGACTCAACAAATGAGGGATATGTTGGAGGCAAGAAAGCGTGGAGACTTGGCATTTCGGGACAAGGACTTTAAAACTGCCATAGATTGCTATTCTCAGGTATTTGCCTTCATCTACTGAGAATGTGTCAATCTGCATTACTGGTTACAACTTGCAACTTCCTTTATTTCAAACCTAGTAAGGTCAGCATTGGCAATAAAAGACTGACCCAGACGAGACTTGAGGTAGACCGAAATATGCTCAACTTTAACTCCAGAATACCATTTATGCAGTTGGATGCCATAAATAGTTACTTCCTTGATTAATTGGGACATGCATCTTCATTGGGGGTAGGAGTGGCAGGTCTTCTGCCACTTCTTGTGTGGGTCGATTGACATTCCCAAGTCTCTATCATGTATCCGATTTAGAATTTAAAAATCAGTGGCTTTTCCAAAAAAATAAATAATCAGTTTCCTTAGTGCCATCTATACTCGACCATTTGATAGAAAGACCAAAATCTGAATGTGGCGTGTGTTTATGGTGTCTTTTCCACATCTAATTCTATACTGTATGTGATCTAGTCGACATTTTTGGTTGTTTGTGTGACCGCTGAATCATCCTTGGCCAATAATCTAAGGAACAAATTAAGTCAATGCATTCTTGAAATCTAATTCCATGCTGTGAGCTGATCTTGTTGGCCGGGCTGTAACACAATTATTTGCGTGCCTGGTAAATCTGCCGTGTTAAATAGAACAACCAATCTATAGGCTCCATCCAATCAGAGATGGAGGCAGGATTTGAAGATTATTGGTTCCAAGGAAAAATATAGGATTTGGACCAAAGCTACTGGGTTCAGCCGAACCTACAAATCATATTTCTAGCTCTATCCCTGCAATCCAATGCTAATATTGTAGCATGACCTTTTTGAGAATGAGATTAGTCAAGATGTGGCAAGAAATTTGCAGCTCCATTGGATGCTTTACTGCATTACCTTTTCTAGCTGTTGGAGTAGTCGTATAGATGTCCTGTATTAGGTAGCAAATAATGATATAGCTTGCATTTGGGTTAACAGAGTTCTTTCATTAGCTTACTTATGTGCATAAGATGGATGAGCTAAATACAACTTTGCTTTAGGCAATCTGCTTATTTCTGTGTCTCATTGCAGTTTGTAGATGTGGGAACGATGGTGTCTCCAACTGTTTATGCACGAAGAAGCCTTTGTTATCTCATGTGTGATCAACCAGATGCTGCCCTTAGAGATGCAATGCAAGCACAATGTGTTTACCCAGACTGGTCAACTGCATTTTACATGCAGGCAGTTGCCCTATCCAAGCTAGACATGCACAAAGATGCAGCTGACATGTTGAATGAGGCTGCAATTCTAGAAGAGAAAAGACGCGGTGGACGTGCATCTTGATAATACCCTCTCTTGTATCATTCTTTTGGTCCTATCAGTTATTCTTGTCATCACAAAATTAGCCCAAATTTCTGTATCATTTGTTTTGAGTGTGATTGTCTTAGAACTATGTATAACAAAGGAAGAGAATCATTTGCTCTGTTGGTATATGCGCATGTCAGTTTTGCACTCTGATTTGTCAAAATATGAAAAATAAATTTCTCAATGTGTACATTTGTATGTATATTTGTTAATACAATAGAGTGGTGAAGATACATTGGTGAAATCAGGAAATGAATAGCTCAGCCTTGCCATCGATGAAAAGGCTCATGAACTCTTCACCATCAACAGTTTCTTTCTCTATCAACAGCTGAGCAAGCTTGTGTAGGATGTCAATGTGAGTTGTGATGATTTGCGTAGCTCTTTCGTATGCCTTTTCAACCAATTCCCTTACTTCAGCATCAACCACATCGGCTGTTGCCATGGAGTAGTCTTTCTGGGTTGACATCTGAAATTAAAGGACAAAATTGTAAGGCATGGTTAAAGACTCTTACAGCAAGGTTACGAAAAGACAACTTGCACGAATCATGTACCTGTTGGCCAAGGAAAGGGTTTCCACCACCTCCTCCAATGGCAACTTGACCTATCTTTTTGCTGAAACCTAATCTCTCAACCATCTGCCTTGCCACTCGTGAGACTTGCATGAAATCGTTAGATGCCCCAGTTGTTACGTTGTCTTGTCCAAAAATAACCTCCTCAGCAACTCTGGAAGAGGCAGGGGATTCAAGAGACAGAATTGGGTTTTTTAGAAAGTTGAGAGGTAAGCAAGGTCATGGATGAATTATGAATAGAAAATGATTAGCAATCCTACAAATCTGTGTATGAGATGAGCTTAAATAGAGCAACATGATCAGTGAAGATTCATTTATCTGACCTCATCTTTATGAGATTAAAACGTAGTTATTGTAGCAGTATCAGCAAAAGATGATAATAGCACGACACTCATGTTCATCATTTAAATATGCATCACCCCCTCCCCTTTATATTATTTCTGACATTTCATCTTTCCATATTATAAGTTCAAGATAGACTGGAGAAACAAGCATCTATCCAGGTATAATAGGTAAAACTGACCTTCCACCAAGTGCAACGGCCATTTGATTCTCTAGGTAGCTCCTGCTGTACAGGCCTGACTCAAGTCTTTCTTCGCTAGGGGCAAAGAAGGTGAGGCCACCGGCTTGGCCACGAGGAATTATAGATATCTTGGCAACAGGATCATATTCGGGCATAAGTGCACCAACCAAGGCATGGCCAGCCTCTGTAATACAAATGTAAGCACACAATCAAAAACAGGCTCCGAGTAACTAGATCATCTGGAGGAAGTAACTACTAAGTGTGTCATTTAGTTTTTGCCGTACCATGATAAGCTACCAACTTCTTCTTCTCATCTGAGACAACAGCATTTTTCTTCTCCGGGCCAGCAATTATCCTCTCTAGAGCATCGGATATCTCATCTTTACTTATTTCCTTTAGGTCACGCCTAGCTGCAAGGATGGCTGCTTCATTCATCAAGTTCTGCAAATCTGCACCGGTGAAACCTGGTGTTCTCCTAGCAATCTTATCAAAGTCCACATCCTTGGCAAGGGCCTTGCCTCTAGAATGCACCTGTCATACAGAGTAGTAAGACGAGCAGTTCAGCAAACGGAAAACATTTTTCAAAGTGGAACACCTCAAGCTTGTTCGGCAAAATTTCGACTAAGTTAATATTTTCTCAATAGATCATGCAAATAGTAAACACCCACATTACCTCAAGGTAAATACTAACCACATTATTTTCTGCCACATGATGTATGCCCGTAAAGAATGGAGACTAGTTTGCTAATTTTGATATCTATTTATCACAACTTTAAATTTTCTCCCAAAGTATGATGAATGAGGAACCCAACACCAGACCACAACAAGCATAAAGTTGAAAAACCAAGATAACCTCACGAATTACTTCTGTATAATTCAGAAATTATATGTAAGAACCATAGCACTTCGCGATTCGTTGGTAAATCAATTTTGATTCTCTATTAACCAATAGTGTGGAACAATTAACATGGTTAAAACAAACTGTTTGAAGTCTAAAGGCAGCATGATAATCTTTCTACCACTATGTTAATACAAAGGTGGTTTCAAAATAAATATTCAATCGATATAGGATACTCGTATTGATAAAATGAAGAAAACAATGTTCAGAGTAAACTAACCTGAAGAATCCTGACTCTACCAGCAACATCAGGCCTGTCCACAGTCACTTGTCGATCGAACCTTCCAGGTCTCAACAAAGCAGAATCAAGAACATCAGGCCTGTTAGTTGCAGCCAAAACAATGACACCAGAATTTCCAGAGAACCCATCCATTTCAGTCAAAAGCTGATTAATAGTCTGCTCTCTCTCATCATTTCCTCCACCAAGTCCTGCACCTCTCTGTCTTCCCACAGCATCAATCTCATCAATAAACACAATACAAGGCGCTTTAGATTTCGCCTTCTCAAACAAATCCCTAACTCTAGAAGCTCCCACACCCACAAACAACTCAACAAACTCTGATGCTGCACAAGAGAAAAATGGCACACCAGCCTCACCAGCTACTGCTCTAGCTAAAAGGGTCTTCCCAGTACCTGGTGGACCAACCAAAAGACACCCTTTTGGTATCTTAGCACCTAGAGCAGTATACTTATCAGGATTTTTCAAAAAATCAACCACTTCCTGTAACTCTAATTTAGCTTGATCAGCACCAGCAACATCAGCAAAAGTCACTCCAGTTTCAGGCACCTCCTGAAACTTGGACTTAGACCGGCCGAAATCCATCGGCCCGCCAAGTCCTCCAGGCCCACCCGGGCCGCCCTGAGACCGCCTGAAAAGGAAAAACAACCCAGCAAAAGCAATAATAGGGAACAACAAATTCCCAATAACACTAAACAACCCATTACCCCCTTCACCTTCAGAAACTGATATATCAACGCCATTCATCGCCAAAATGTCGATTAAATCCGGGTCATTAGGCACAATTACATTAGCTCTACGCCCATCTACAGCTGTAAGCTGAAGGGTACTTCCGTCTTTACTAAATCTAACCCTTTCAACTTTCCCCTTCTTCACAGCATTCAAGAACTCACTGTACCTCCATTGAGTACCTTCTGGAAGGTCAGAAGCAGGCTGCGCTTGAGTCTTTGGAGCATTCAAAATGATATTTTGAGCAAAGGGTAATGAATTTGAAGCACTGGGTTTGAGTGCTTCAGCTTCAATCACTTGTGGTGGTGCTGCTGGGGTTGTATTATCAAGAGCAAAAGCATGTGGGGTGATTGAAGAAAAAAGTAAAGCAGCTATAGCAGCTTTAGATGGAACATTCTTGAAATTATCTGAATTGGGTTTTTTGTTGAGTATTGATTGAGGAACTATACACTTTCTTTTGGAGTGAAAATGGAAATACTTTGAGGTTTTAGGTGTGGGAGGAGAAACAAAGATTTGGGAACCCAAGAAATTGGAAGATAGTACAGAATTGGCCATTGTTGGAACAAGATTGATCAATTCTTGTTCTTAAATTTGGGGAATTTATGGTAAAACTCAATTATATATGCAAAAAAATATTAAAAAATTGGTCTTTGCTAGTTCTTGAGAAATTGAATAGAAGCCATAGATTTGGATGTTGGTTTGGGTTGCTTCTACGTGTCAGCAATGTTATCCAGTCGCCTTTATGTGGGGAAAAATGGAAAGCCCGCAAATATTCACTGAAAAGTTACGTGGAAATGCAAGAGACTTCAAAAGTATCTTCACTGGTCAATAGTGAGAAATTGGCCCAAAAAATACCGTAACAGTGGGGTGATTTATATAAATGGCCTCGGAGGCAGATGATTTTGAACTTTTGACCTCTTTTTTTTGTTCTACGGATAAAATTTCAAGCTCAACAAAATCTGGTTTTTGACCTTGAAAGCAAGTGAGGCCATTCATTTTCAAGGTTATTAGGCGTTTCTTTGGTAAAGTTGGGTGCAATGGTGGTACTGTTTAATTTTTAATCAGAGATCTAGGGTTCGAGCCCTGTGTATGAAAAAAATCATGTCAAAAGCACCACCCCCGAATTGGCCATGCAGTATGTGATCCAAATTTACTCGAGGCTTCAATGTGGGCTCCGATGAATGGGCCATGCAGTATGTGATCTGAATTTACTGGAGGCTTCAATGTGGGCTCCAGACATCGAATGAAAAAAAAAAAAAAAAAAGGTATAAGGAAGCAGTTTGGCCATGTAGTGCAAATGTTGGTGATTTACAAGGTCCATTGGATCATTTATCTTGTCATAAGAATGTGGCCCAACCCCAAGGGAAGGTTTCTGTGTTATGTTGGTGAAATTTCCATCTGTTCTCCTTTTTGAGATAGTCGTTTAGTAAAAGATTGTTTTTTTTTTTTTGTGGATGAATTATGGACCTTTTTAGACACGGGGTAAAATCCTTTTGAACAAATTAAAAATCTTGTGAGAAAATATCATACCATAATCTAAAATTTTGTAAGTTATGCAAATGTAAAAACAACAGTTTCCCAAGGGTTATATTTGTTGGTAACGTTTGCATGACTTACAAAATGTTTTTCCTACTTACCGAACACCCCCCCCCCCCCCTTAGAGCAATATTCTCCAAGAAACAGTCTCACAAGCAATATTCTTCATAGTCATTTATCTGTACTAAGAAAATTAAGAGGACAGCTTGAAATGGCGAATCAAATGACTATAAATCATGTTCGTTCCACGAGCTTGCCTACAGCAGCTCATCCTTTCATTGTTTGTGCAGAGGAGCAGTTACAAAGGTTGAAGTCATCTGAAGGAACTTCCTCATCTTCTAACTCGAAGATACGCCAAAACTTGGATGGACTAAGAAAATTATATGATTGTGTTGATGATGTCCTCAAGTTGTCAATTAGCCAACAGGTTCATGAACTTACTTGATCAAGTCTCTGATGTGTCCCTTAATGTTTTGGATACTTGTAGTATCATTAGAGAAGCTTTCTCACATATGAAAGAAAGTGTTCAGCTACTCAAGTCATCTTTTCGAAGAGGTAGAGTTGGAGAATCTAACTTATCCACTCAAGTTGATGCATACATGGCATCTAACAAGAAATTGAACAAACTAATATCCAAATGTCTCAGAGATTTGAAGCAGAAACAGAATAATCAGACAATAGTAATAGATGATTCCGACTTTGCATCGTTGATTAGCCTAATAAACGGAGTTGAAGATGTTAGCATTACAATGTTGGAGTCGACTCTATCTTTCATTTCCCATCCAAAGATGAGATCAAAGACAAGTGGTTGGTCTTTGGCCTCCAAGATTTTGAAGCCTAAGAGAGTCTCCTGTGAAGGAATTGATATCTCGGAAGTAGGGAACTTACACATGGAGTTACTTATCCTACGAAATGAGAAGATAGATGAATCACAGATGCTAAGAGCACTTAAAAGACTCGAGACATTTGAATCGAGCATGCAAGAACTAGAGGAGGGACTGAGAGTTATCTTTAGGCTTCTTTTGAAAAACCGAGTTTCCCTTCTCAATATTCTCAGCCATTAACTCTTGTTTCAATCTTGTGAGTTGTGTATATGATTTTGACATACAGAGTACACGGCATGTAACAATGTTTCCGGTTTGTATATAAAAAATTGTCATATATAGAATATAGCAAATGTACAAATTTTGTGAGCTATTCTATACTTCAATATACTGATGTTTTCCATCTCAATCATGTGGTGTTTTTGTGTTAATATTATCTGTTTTGTCAGATTAATATTGTTAAATCTTGTAATATAATAAGTTCCATCTAATTGTACCTCTAAAATACTCTGTTAACCATCATACATGTCGCCCATCGCATGAACAAAATATCAGTATCTAGCATATTATGTGGAATTAGAGCTGAAATGATTGCTCAAATTAGATATGAGAGCCAGGGGGCAAGAGGAATCTTGACATTTCACGTCATCTAACCATATTTCTGTCATCTTTTCTTCTTCTGAGTGTTTTATTTACTATCAGCGCTGAGCACGGTAATTATTGTTGGCTGGTTTCAAAAGGTTGCAGATAAGCAAAGACAGGAAAAATGTAAACCTGTGTAGATAAATGTTCTACAAGTACTCTTACTTTTTTATGTATAACTAGTCTTCGCTCACGTGCGTTGCACGTGTACCCTATCAATTAATATTGAGTTTTTAAAAATGACACAAGTACAAAATATATAAATGAGACATAAAGTAGATTTTTTTAAAAAGAAATATACTCGTAAACTTAAAACAATGAAGGGTGATATGTATACTCCAAATTTTGTGAATCAATTGAAACACCAAGTAATTTTACCCTAGTATCAAATATAGCTATGGGAACCATATAGTTATTCACTGGTCACTTGTATTATATATTTGCATGACTTTTCATTTTTTCATTTTAATTGTTACCATAAAAGTGAGATTAAACCTTATTATTTTAATTGTTACCATAAAAGTGACATTACTACGATGACTTTCTGAAAGTCAACGTCTCTACGATCCTATAATATGTGTTGACA
>JAJOOF010030932.1:0-19364 GCA_029582545.1 Solanum lignicaule
TCACAAAATGCTCTTTCGTATGCTACATTTTGCATTCATGTTTAATTCGCTTCTAATTCAACTTTAATATGTGTGTAATACATTTTTAATTCAAGTTTTATTCATTTGGCAATTTATTATGTTTCTTCATTTGTTACGATCAGATTACTTGTCTAATTCATTATTGATACAAATTTTATTCAGTATACGAATCACTGACTGCTCTTTTGTTTGCTACATTTTTGCATTCATATTTATTTCTCTTCTAATTCAATTTTAATTCAAGTTTAATTCATTTTGTATAGTTTATTGGTGATGCGTAGAAAAAAAACATGACTAATCTGGTCATGCTGATTTACTTGAATTTATAAGACATGTATAATATATGTTTATTCATTAACAATATATTTATAATACATTTTGCAAACTTCACTCTCTTTTTAGTGATCCCAATCAAATGATTTATAATACACTTATAATACATTTTTAATGCATATTGTAGACATCATTCCAATTTAATACAATCTTTAAAAACAACATACATAGTAACTTTTAGGGGCTAATTTTTTGTAAGAGCTACATATTCGTTAACGTTTATTTTGATCCATATCATTTCTTGTACCACATTAAATATTGAAGGATCAACAACTTAAATACCATTATAGTGGTTGACAACATAATTTCCAGGGACAGATAGAAAAAGAATGAGCTCAAGATTTTCTCCTCCCTTTAGTTTGTGGTTCAAGATTGTGGATCTTTCAACTGTAGCTTTAAAATATTGATACCTTGCACAGAGAGAATAAAAAAGGAGAAAGAGAGAAAGGAGAAAGAGGCGAGAGAGAAACATAAATCAAATAAATATATAATATTGTTATATATTGCTATAAATGGTAATAATTAAAAAGTATACTTAAAATAAGTAATTATTTTTTAAAAGGGATCCACCCAAGTAATTAATCCTTTGAAAAACTTTGACGGTCCATTTGCTGAGATTGACTCGATGTGAGAAAGAGATTTGGGCCTCCATGGCCCATTTGGAAAGCAAATGGAGTAATTTGAAGTCCAGTGGACTCAGCCCAAGGAGGATTCATGCATAGAAGGAGTCATAAGGATTAACAATCAACCATAGTGATACTGTGCAACAAAATGATCAATGATCATCATCTCCAGCAAAGCTGAATTAAATTGAAGGTTGCAGTGTTATTCAATCAAACTTGATGAACATTAAGCATAAATAAGCAGAGACAACAATATTCGAGAAAAATCGAGATCGAAAAGCTTGATCTTTTGGTTTGATTTTTAATTTATAAACCTAAAATCTCAATACAATTAAATTTGGTTTGATAATTTAAAAAAATCAATTTTTATATAAAAAAAGGAAATGATTTCCTATAACAGAAATATATAACATTTGTACATCTTTTGTGTATATTATAAACAAAATTGCACCAAAATTGATTCACTTCATATAAAGTTGAACAATAATCTTAGATTCGATCCTTGAGAATGAAGAAAATTTCGTTGGAGCATCATTTCTAAATAGGTTCTCCAATGCGCGACCTAAATTTAATTAAGGCTCCACCACTTTCAGGTAGGTACGTTACCCATTGCTTATCACATGACTAAATATCTATTTGTGAAATGAATTTTCCATCAAACAATAACAAGGAGGATAATTATGTAAATGCAGAAAAATGGAATATCCACCAATAAACCCTTTAATCCAATTTTGTCATGTTCCACAAATGGGAGGGAGACAACAAAAACCTGAAAATAAAAAAAAATAAAAAATAGTAACTGAAAATGAGAAAAAAAAAAAGAAAGAAAAATATATTTCTTCACATCATTTCAACTTTTCAAGTAAGCACAGAGTCGCTAAACGAAAGGCTCTTTCTTCTTCGGACAAAGCTATAAAACATCGATAGGAAGAGCCAATAGCAAAGTCAATCTATCATTTTCTGACCTAATTTTTCTCTCAAATTCCGCCGTACTGAAGATATCGATATCTTCTCTCACTGTCACTTCTCTGTATCGGTAAATTCAAATTTCTCTTCAACTCTTCTTTGTTGAGTATGTGTATTGAAGCGGAATGTTGATTAATTGCGAAATCTATTTTCAGTTTGTTATGGTGATTTTTTACCTGATTATTTGTGGTAGTATGAATTGATTTTTTAAAATTTGTTTGTTGATTGGAATAGAAACTTGTTTTGTTTGTTTTGTTAGGTGATTTGTGGTAATGAGAATTTCGGTTTGGTGTTTTTTTGACGTTTAGTGAATTAGAGGACAGGAGGATGGGATTTGCTTACTGTTTATGGCAGCCGAATGCTTCGCATTGTGGTGAAGCTTTGAACTACAGTAGGAAAAGCAGCTGTGATGTAGGATTGAAGCATAAATTGCTTGGAAATGCTAGGGTTATATGTAGGAATCGGCCTGGGAGAAGGTTGAAACGGATTGTGGGATGTAGTAATAATAGTTTAGCATATTCGAGGATACGATTGAGTTGTGCTTTGTGGAAATCTGATTCAAGTGGGAATTTGGCGGGTGTGAAGGCTTCTAGGGGAGTAAAGTTGCCTCGGTGTCAGGAGAATGATTCACTTGCTTTTATTGATGGTAATGGTAGAAATGTGGAGTCCAGTGAGAGTGCTGAGGAGGGATCTTTGAGTGTTAGTGCTAATGGCATCGCTGAAATTAGTAGCGCTAAGGAGTTGGAGGAAGACAAAGGAGAAGAAAAGGAAGGGGATAATTTGGATGAACTAAGGGAGTTGTTGCAGAAGGCACTCAAGGATCTGGAAGTTTCACAGCTGAACAGCACAATGTTTGAGGAAAAAGCGCAGAAGATATCAGAAGCTGCTATAGCATTAAAGGATGAAGCTGCTAATGCATGGGATGATGCGAACAAACAACTTGACAGTATTGAAGAGATTGTAGTTGAAGAGATGATCGCTAAAGAAGCAGTTCAAAAAGCAACAATGGCCCTTTCTTTGGCTGAGGCAAGGCTTCTAGTTGCTCTCGATTCAATACAAACTGCAAAACAAGGACGTATGTCTTCAAAAACTTCTGAAGAAAGCAAAGGGGAAGAATCAACTTCATTGATGGAGGAAGAGACAACACTTTCAGCTGCTCAGGAAGATATGGAGGAGTGTCGGTACCGGTTGGAAAATTGTGAGGCTATATTGAGGCGGCTGCAGAACAAAAAAGAAGAGCTGCAAAAAGAGGCTGACAGGTTGAATGATCTAGCTGAGGAAGCACAAATCAATGCTTTAAAAGCAGAGGAAGATGTTTCAAACATAATGCTTTTAGCCGAACAAGCTGTTGCTTATGAGCTCGAGGCTACTCAACGGGTGAATGATGCGGAGATTGCTTTGCAGAAAGCCGAGAAGAACCTAGCTGTATCACCTCTTGACACTGCAGAAACTTCAGTCGTACAGAATGGATCATCAGCTCTAGGCCAAGTGTCGGTCGATGGGACCCTTTGTGAGGATGAGGTATTCCCTAGAAATTCAGTTGAGAGTGTTATTGATAAAGATCGGGAGGTACAACTGGAGGATGCTTGGGTGGCCAGTGGGCCATTGTCTGATGAGAGTGACGATGAAGATAGAAAGTTAGTTCTAGACTCCTCAAAAGATTCTGATTCTGATGCAGAAAAACCAAAAAGTGTTCAAACTGTGAGGCAGGAGGTCAACAAGGAATCAGCTAGGGACAGTTCACCGCTTAGTGCTCCCAAAGCATTATTGAAGAAATCATCTCGTTTTTTGCCTGCATCTTTCTTCTCATTTCCCTCAGATGGTGAAGAGTTCACACCTGCTTCAGTTTTCCAGAGTCTCATTGAGTCGGCAAGGAATCAATTGCCCAAGCTGGTGGTTGGCTCATTACTGATGGGAGCAGGGTACAACTACTATAACACTATCCATTCTTTGTTTCTTTTAGAAGATGAAACTAATCTCAGTAGCTGCATGTATAAGTGCCTCGTTAGGATACAATCTTTGTATCATTAGATTGATATAGCTTGTTGTGGTTATGGCATTTGATATGCTTCTGACATCTGTCACAGAATTGCCTTTTACCTCAATCGATCAGAGCGAATTTTTCAGTCATTTCAGCAGCCAGACATAATTACCACAAGCATTGATGAGGTCTCGACAAATGCAAGACCTCTGGTTCGACAAATAAGAAAACTGCCCAAGAAACTTAAGACACTAATGGAGATGCTTCCTCATCAAGAGGCATGCCTCTTAAACTTCCACTAGTTTAATACCTGCCATCACCATTTTGTTAGGATGGGGCTTTACTTTTACTTGCTAATGGTGTTGTTTCTCATTTCAGATAAATGAGGAAGAAGCTTCTCTTTTTGACATGCTATGGCTATTGCTTGCAAGTGTTATCTTTGTGCCCATCTTCCAGAAAATTCCAGGAGGTAATTGAATTTTGCTACCTTCTTTATTGCATGAGGACAGTGACTTGTGGCTTATTATGTATGATAATTTCACCAAACTTGCTCTTGATGTAAAGGTTTCCTGCTAGGTCTTTCCTTGAACATGTTCTAAAGGTTGAAACATGATCTTTGCTTATTGGACACTAAGTTTTTTGTGACCTTGATGTATATCACAGATATTGTGCCCTTTGCTCCTCTGTGATAGACCGTAGATGTACTCGTGTTTCCTATTAATGGTTCATCTTCTCTGTGCTGTAATGTATAGGAAGTCCTGTCCTTGGGTATTTGGCTGCTGGAATCTTGATTGGACCTTATGGTCTTTCTATCATACGTCATGTACATGGGACCAAGGCTATAGCTGAATTTGGAGTTGTCTTCCTGCTATTTAACATTGGCTTAGAGGTAGACTCTAGGAAAATTGACTAGTTTATTTCTTTCTGAATGTGTTACAAATACCGCCTTAATAACTTCTGTTTGTATTCTCTTCGACAGCTATCTGTTGAGAGATTAAGTTCTATGAAGAAATACGTTTTTGGATTGGGCAGTGCTCAGGTAATTGCAAAAGTTTGAGCACTTGGTATTATTAACCCACCACCATATTGCTTACTAGAGGGTCTCAACGAATTAGCTTTTCACACTAATTAGTAATTTCAATAAATGAACGCAGGTCTTAGTGACAGCTGTGGTGGTCGGGTTAGTTGCTAATTTGGTTGCCGGGCAGGCTGGACCTGCTGCAATTGTGATTGGGAATGGGCTTGCATTATCTTCCACTGCTGTCGTCCTCCAGGTAAATCCTTCTATATCTTTAGCAGGTCTTCCTTGCTAGATGAATGATGGGCAAGATTTGGCACTTAAGTGGTTTTGTATACTCATTAAATACGTTGATTTGGTGACCAGTTCAACACTCTAATCAAAGTTAATGCTTAAAAAGGGAACATTATTATGATATGTTCCCCAAAATCCAGAAGCAGTATTTCTTGATAATGGCTTATGCTGAGATATCAAATCAGCATTGGAGTTTTCCTTATATTTTCTTTGTTGATTCAACATGTTTTCTACAATCCAAGGCATTGTAGTTTATCTATATATGGTTTGTCTGTGTGCCTGTCACTCTTACTCATTGTAAATGAAACTTAAGTAACTAATGATTATGTTGCCTATCTGCAGGTATTGCAGGAGCGTGGTGAGAGCACATCACGACATGGACGAGCTACATTTTCTGTATTACTCTTTCAGGTATCCGCATATAGTCAGTACAAAGCTGTCACATCTTTCTCATGAGATGGGTGTTGAAACTCATAATATTATGTGTATCTAGGCATACACACAACTCACATATATGTACTTTCCATCACCGTATAGGTGCTGTTATGCACTTGAAATGATATACTTGTGCTGTGACACTTTTAGAATTTTCTTTGTGATATGATTTAACAATTTTTTCCTTTTATCCTCCAGGATCTGGCGGTAGTTGTTCTACTCATACTGATACCACTAATTTCACCAAATTCATCAAAAGGAGGGGTATAGACTCTTTTACATTACCGTCTGTCTTCTGAAAAATAATTTGAAATTTTGTTGTTTTGAACTTTTTATAATTACGATTCCAGCTATATGAGGTTCTGGACCTCAAATCACATGCAAAAACAACATTCTTTCCTTTCGATAGCTGTGAGTACACACTGTTGCCATTTTCCAAATTGCCTTGTTATAACAGAACTTTCTTATTAGATTGGTTTCCGAGCAATAGCTGAGGCCCTTGGTTTGGCTGCTGTAAAGGCAATTGTAGCCATCACTGCCATTATTGCCGGAGGACGTCTGGTAAGCTGTTTGTTCGTGTAGAATCTCTTCCAATATTATAAATGCTTCAGATTAGTAGTATATAGTTTTTAAGTCCAAACTACATCTCTTATGACATTTGACCGTGGTCTTTCATTTTCTATTGCCTATTGATTATTAAAATTAATTTTTTGATTTTTGACTGTTACAAAAGATAATTAGGGTGTTAAATCCAGTTTTCATTTTTTGCTAGTCTTGTAAGATATGTTTCTGTTAAATCCAAGGACTCTATGTATACCGGTTAGAAAAGAGTAAACAGTAAATCTGTCCGGTTATTAGTGTAAAAATCCCAATATTAATTAGGGTACTAATTACGCTTTTCATTTTACAAGTCTCGTAAGATAATTTGCTGTTAAATCCGAGGACACTAATATGTTCGTTCTCTGTTCTGATTTTAGCTGTTGCGGCCTATTTATAAGCAGATTGCAGAGAACCAAAATGCAGAAATATTTTCGGCAAATACGCTCCTTGTTATCCTAGGGACTAGTCTTCTGACTGCCAGGGTACTTACAAAATTCTTACGGGTCCATCTATACCGGCCAAGTTTGTTAGAACCGTTGTTTTGTGGAGGCTACGATGTGTTAACTGACATGAATTAATGCAGGCTGGCCTTTCAATGGCTCTGGGTGCATTTTTAGCTGGTCTGCTTCTGGCAGAAACTGAATTTTCGTTGCAAGTTGAATCAGATATTGCTCCATATCGTGGACTCCTGCTGGGTCTCTTTTTCATGACGGTAGGTGATAATGATCTTGTTTGGTGTACAATGTGAATGCAGTTTTGTAATCCTACAACTAGTCATTCGGAGTTGAGGTAGGATAGGTCTTGGTAAGGTTCTATTTACATTTTAAAATTCTTGCTCTAGTGTTCTCACCAGCTTGTAGAGCTTAACTGTCTCTCCTGAGTTGTTCTCATTGAATGACTGTACTTCTGAGTTCTGTAATACCACTTCAGCTGTGTAGCAAACAAAATTTTATCTATTTTAATCAACTTTTATCAAGGATGAAATGAGAGTTGTCCATGAATATATTTATTATGACTATGGGTGCTTTGCGTCTTTACAACTGAACAAGTATTATCTGGCTTGCAGGTTGGAATGTCCATTGATCCCAAGCTTCTTCTTTCAAACTTTCCAGTGATTATGGGCTCATTGGGACTTCTATTAGGTGGCAAGACTATCTTGGTTGCATTAATTGGTAAACTGTTTGGTATTTCAATTGTATCGGCAGTAAGAGTTGGTCTCCTACTTGCTCCGGGTGGAGAGTTTGCCTTTGTAGCCTTTGGTGAAGCTGTCAATCAGGTTTATTTCTTTGATAGCTTTAACCTTTCACAAGCAATTCATATCCGTTAATAAAATTCTTTTATTCCATTTTTTCTCCCTCTCTTGCGATGCTGTTTAAACATCTTCTGTTCCTTTGTCAAGGAATTGTGGACCTTTTCTACAAATGACCTGTGTACTGAAATAAAATGTGTTGAGGTTGTCTGATCCTGTTGTTGGGAAAGTGGAGACTAATTACCATCAATCCTTCCAGTTTCTATCTACGTCGGCCATCTTATATCTACTTACATTTCTCTTATTTCATGAGGCTTGTTCGCCCTTATCTACCCTTAAATAGATTGAAGCTGCAACTTATCTGGACAGTACAATGCTAAGATCTATGAGGAATTTTTCCCCATGACAAAAATATATCTTCTTAGAATAAGTGTATTAGCTTATTTAATGATTCCTCATGGTTTTACCTTTTTTTTTTCCAGGGAATAATGTCTCCTGAATTGTCATCTCTGCTGTTTCTTGTGGTTGGAATTTCAATGGCCCTCACACCATATCTAGCTGCTGGAGGTCAATTAATAGCATCTCGTTTTGAGCTGCAAGATGTGCGAAGTTTATTGCCTGATGAAAGTGAGGTACTGCCTCCTACTTTTGGTGGCACTAATTTTCTTCTTTGGCTTTTAGCAAGGATGAAACTAAAGAACCGTGTACATGTTTGCAAATTCTTATATTTTGACCCCTAAAGACAGATCACACTAAAGCCTCTGTTTTTCGTTTCTACAATTTTCGAACATTTAGTATATTCTACTTGATTACATCTTACTTCAAGCAAAATATAGCTGCCAAAAGTAGGTGCATGTCACATAATTATTTGTTGTGGTGCTAGATTTGTGAGTAGATCACAGAAAAATACAGTTAGACCTGTACTTCAGGTTCAGGACCTTGCAAGCTTACACAAAATAGTTTGGTTTCAGGTTGTCAATAGTTACAGGGTATAAATTAAAGGGCCAAGGTTAAGGGGCATAGTACTGTTGTTAAGAAAACCATAAAGTAGTTCTGGAGACAAGGAAAGCTGGAATTTTGGTGCTAGAAACATTTCCTTTTACTCCCCTTCCCTTTCTCAAATTTCTTCATCCCTGGCTGTCCTTCCCTTTCTCAAATTTCTTCATCCCTAGCTGCTTTCTCCTTTCAATGCCTTTCTTTTATCCTGGTTCATCTCTCAAGTTTTGTGCTGTACTTTGTTGTTGCTACTTAAGTTTCGTGCCTCAGTGTTGTGGCACTAAGCCTTCTGAACCCTTGTAGTTTCTCTGCCTTTTTACTTTTGGCACAATTTTATTTTTTGCAAGGAAGTATTCTTGCCTTGAAAATTAATTATCTATGGAATTATAGATCCATCTCATCTCTGGTTAGGTTTCCTCTGAACCTAATGCCTCACTTGGTTTTCCTTCTGAGCTTATTTAACTCATTGCTTCTTTGCTCTATTTAAGATGTTATCGTTAACGTTAGCATTTATTATGAAGATCATTGGTATGAGAAGTAACAGATGTTCAGTTACCAAAGTTCATTACTTGAAGGACTACAACATGTAATGATATCTTTCTGGATTATTACCTGCATAGATGTAAAGAAGATTTCACTGACTTCAATCGGTTGCTTAAAATAATATAAATTAATAGTTCATTTTATCTTTTCCAGACAGATGATTTGCAAGATCATATCATTATTTGTGGATTTGGTCGCGTTGGCCAGGTTTTGCCCCCTGCTTTCATGAATTAGTTAATTGATCATTTGACAAATCATTGTCAAACTTTGGAAAAATGAAGCTATCCATCCCATCTTCTGTCTGTTGAGTTAGTTTTCATCTTAACAGATCATTGCCCAACTTCTCTCCGAGCGACTGATTCCGTTTGTTGCGCTTGATGTGCGAAGGTATGATTCTCTTTTTGCTCACATTCAACTGGTTTCAGCTCCTGTGGGTTCAGTGAAGGTTAGAATTTTATATATTTTTCACAACTTATCTCTCAACAGCACCTCCACTATCAACTACTCTTAAAAGCCACCAACCTTTATATCTAACCAGATGCAAGAAAATGGTTTTCCTTTATAAGATATTATACTGTAGAGAATGTTTTACCCCTGAGGAAACAGAGCCAATGAGTAACTATTATCAAGTTTCATGACTTCCCAATGGTTTGTGATATTCTCATTATATATGAGTTGTAGTATTTTTTTGCAAGTTTTTTATGATATAGCATCTCAGTGCAATGTGGAAATAGAAACTGAACAACTGAAAATCAGAAGATGCCAATTTTTTTTAGAATCGTTATTTAAAGATATTTATTCTTTGCAATTTGTTATTCCCTCCAGCTTATATGACAATCTTACTATTTTGAGACATCCCAAATTGTTTGATATGTTCCGTTGTTACACTATACAACTTTCAGGAATTCAAATACTTTTACTAGTTAAATTTTAAACCTTGATGTAATATTTTTTCAATCAAACCAATTTTCTGCCCACTTAATTGACTATTTTGTTAAAATACTCAAGTAAAAATGACATCTTACCTCTACCCCACAAAGGTAGGGTTTGCGTACATCCACCCTCCCTAGGCTCCACTTGTGGGATTACATCGGGTATGTTGTTGTTACTCAAGTAAAAATGACATCTTAAAGACTCAAACTGGTGTCCTATCAAACATCATTATACAAAATGAGGTAGAAGGAAGTTTTATTAGGTAGTATAATAATTCAGTCATGAAAGCAAGCAATGAAATTGACTTATATAGTTTGTTAATTGTGAGTCATCAGTCATCATCCGCTTTTAGGATTTTAAAGTAAAAGTTTATTTTTCTGTATCTATATACATGTTCACATGCATGCATGCATCAAAGGAATAACAATGAAAGAGAAGAGGACGATGGCTTCCCAAGAGAGTGCCGCAGTGCCAAGCCGGAGAATTGAGGAAATTGAACCAGATTGTCTTTTAATGAAATATTAGATTATTTTTACAAATCAGATTTGAATATTTGAATGTTAATCAAAGGCCAAACAGATAGATAGCCCTTAAAACTTGTCACAAATTTTCACAAGACACCTGGAGTAAGGCTTGTAAAATTGTACCTATTGAACACCTGATCCATGTTTAAACTGTGTCCTATTAGACACATTGCTGACATGGCATGATGTGTGTAAGGCATTTTGACATGGCATGATCCATGTTTAAGAGCGTGAAAGGCATTTTGAATAAAAATAAATCTCTCTTCTTCATTCTCTTTCCCTGCCACCACCTCCTCCCCCATCCCGGCACCACCATAATGCCTTTACTCTTCCCCTTCCCCATCTCCCTCTGCCACCACCTCCACACCAGATTTGTGTCTTCCGTTCTGCCTTCTCTCCTCACTACTGCAACCAATCCCCACCACCAGAAAGAAACTTAAAAAAGGAAAAGAAGTGTGAGAGTTAGAAGGGAGAAGAGAGATCGTCAGAGTTGGTTTGAGCAATTCTGCTGTAAATTTCAACCAAAATTATCTATCATTACCTTGAATGGAAACCAATTCTAATCTAACCAGAGAGTAAAGGAGATTTGAGGCTACAAGCTGAAAATTCTAATTGAGCAAAAACAAAGCAACCAAGATACCATGGTGGCTAAAGTCAATTACCAATGAATCCTTGAATTCGTTCAATGAATTTATGAACTGCGTAAGTCTATGGGCGGATATGAAATCAAAGAATTCATTTCCACAACTAAAACCACCATGAAAGAAGCTTTAGAAGCAACTGGCCCTGAGCAAATATAAATGTGTATTAGAGTTTCCTTATATGTTGGAGTTTTGATTGTGATTGGATCTTGAATATCACCATATTCATCCTGGAGTACTTTTCAGTAGTTGATTATAAGAGCATCAACAAGCTGAGTTTAACTTTATTATTGTATCTAAAGAAATCTTGGGAAGGGGGTGTGCAGGAGATGTTGTTCACTTATATTATCCAATTATTATCACGATGCTCGTCTTAATAAATGTTTTTTATAATAAATGCAGTGAGCGTGTTGCAGTTGGTCGTGCACTTGACCTTCCTGTATACTTTGGTGATGCTGGTAGCCGAGAGGTAAACCAAATTTTTGAACTTACAAATATGGCGTGGATATTTTATTTTGACATTCTGATTGTTGATTTCTAGGTTCTTCATAAAGTTGGAGCTGAAAGAGCATGTGCTGCCGCAATAACATTAGATACTCCTGGTGCAAATTACAGAACTGTTTGGGCCTTGAACAAGTACTTTCCCAATGTGAAAACATTTGTACGTGCTCATGATGTGGATCATGGCCTTAATTTAGAGAAGGCTGGAGCAACAGCGGTACCTTTCTTATTCTAATTTCTGCTATTGATCTTTTTGTTGGAAACTTCGTTCATGTTGGTTGCACTTAGGATTCTCTGGATAACATCAGGATTCTGAGCCTTGAAATATTTATACATTTGCTGTTGTATTAACATTGTGCTACAGTGACATCTCTAGTTGTAACATAATATGCATGAAAGAGGGAATAGTTGGATAAATGATGAACAATGCATAAATTGAGGTGGATAAATGTTTTTACAGGTTGTGCCCGAGACCTTGGAACCAAGCCTGCAGTTGGCCGCTGCTGTCCTTGCACAAGTAAGTAGATTGGATAGAGATCTGTTCTACTGTATACTTGAGCATTCTTGATGGGTTCGTTGGATATTCTGATGCAGTAATCTAGCTGCACACTACCTTTGCATCTCGACCTCCTTGTAGTTGGCTTTTGACATTCTTTAACCATCCATTCCTTGAGTGAAACAAATAAAATTCTGAGTATATATTATATCTTCTAGGCTAAGCTGCCAATGTCGGAGATAGCAGCAACAATCAACGAGTTTAGGTCCCGCCACCTCTCTGAGCTTACTGAGGTAAATTATACTTGCACTACTTGTCTTTGCTTTTGGAGTATTGCTAGAGGTTGCATCCGTTTCAGATTTTGTTAGATATTTAATACAAATACACTTGATTTTGTTTTGCAGCTATGTGAAACTAGCGGAAGTTCTCTAGGCTATGGTTTTTCTCGTGTGGTGAGTAAAGCCAAAGCTCAGCCCTCAGACTCTTCAGATGAGAACCAAGTCAGTGAAGGAACACTAGCAATATGATACCCATTAGAAGAAACAAGAATCTGCATTGCTTGGACCTACAACCAAAAACGAAGGGCAATAGAAGGGAAGATAGTCCTTATAAGTGTATAGTGTTTTTAGTTAACCCCCATTTTTAAAAGAATGTACAGAAGTATAGCAAGCAAGAAGCTATGCAGGAGAGCAAATTTCTTTTATGGCATAACCACTAGGTGATAGACCTTTTAATTGCTTTGGTTCGAAAAGTTTTTGTTTTTGCATTTCAGGATATAAGGTCATCCAGGTAGTTTGCATCGATATAGTTGAATGTATGCAAAAACTACGTGGAATATTCTTGCATATCAAAAAGAAAGGATATGCCTTTCTGGAATATATTTTTTTTCAAGTATTTTGATGGTAACCACTGAAAATTTAAGTCCAAAATAATTCTGGAGGAGATTAGGCTTTAGATTTCTTTTTTTAACTAGGGAGTATACTTTTGTTCTGCTTTGTGTTTTGAATTTTTTTTACCTTATAGATGTAGTTTCCAAAACCTAATTTTTATCATAGGTTTTTCTTCGGTAATCAGATTATAAAATTAAAGTTATTTTTAACTTATTTCAAGTTATTTTAACCTTGTCAAACATTTCCAAAAGCTAAAATTAACTAAATTATTCATAAGCAAAAAGATCAAAGTTAATTGTACTTAATAAAAAATGATTGGAACTGAATTAAAATTTAGCTATAACCGAGGGACCAACAGTACAATTAAGCCAAATCTGAAAAGTAACTTCTTTTTCTGATTAAAATTAAAATCAAATGGTCCAAAACCCTACGGCAAAAAATCTAAAACCCCAAACACAAAAAACGGTGCAAGCATAGGGCTGAGACTTAGAGCTCAACTTCATCTTCTTTGTCGGAAAATGGCGTCATCTCCGATAACAATGATGAAGATGAAGTTGAACAACTGCTCACCGCCGTCAACCGCCGCCGCAGCTCGGTTTTTACCACTTCTTGGGCCCCACCAAATTCGCTTCCGTTCCTCTCTGGTTCCCCTTCACAATCCATCTTTTCCCAGAACCATCATCACTCGTTCAACGTTTTCCTCTTCCTCTATCATCACTGGTAAATTCTTTTACTTTACAATTCCCAAGCTTTTAAGTTGCTTTGTAAGTATATCTTTGTTTGGAATATGGATTTGTAAAAAGGGTAAATGTAGTATATTTATTTTTGGCGAATGAACTAGATATTGAGGAATTGACAATACATAAAATCTATGTTTTGAGTAAAGTTATAATATTGGCAAGCTGTTTTAGGCGTGATGTTAAGAATCTTAAGCTAGAAGATGACCAAACAAGGATTCAGAGATCTAAAATGGGATTAATTGATGGTATAGGTATTAAAAGTTCAGACCTTTACTAATTAAACCATCTCTGTAAACTGTTTAATTGGTCAGAGAGATATGTCTACAATTTTTTAAACTTCAGTGTTCCTAGGTAAGTTGGTTGAGAATTTCCTGCACTTGAAGTGTTTGGTCCCTGTCTCGCAGTTGGGCCTTTTTTCCTGTTAATGTAATTGTTTTACTCTGGATTTTTTCTTGCATGTTCCCCAACTGTCTGGTTTCGTGGCATTGTTGGTTTGGTTTGACGGACCTACCTTTTAAAGATTTTTGAATTATTTGCATTGCTGTGCAGCTGCAATGGCTAGTGAGGCATCGGTAAAAGTGATTGATGGGAAAAAAGTTGCAAAAGATGTCAGAGATGAAATAAATGCTGAAATAACTAGGATGAAAGATTCAATTGGTGTTGTTCCTGGCCTGGCAGTTATTCTTGTTGGTGATAGGAAGGATTCTGCAACTTATGTTCGCAACAAGAAAAAAGCTTGTGAAGCTGCTGGGATCAAATCCTATGAAGTGTGTTTGCCTGAGAACTCAACAGAAGAAGAAGTTCTCAAGTATATTTCAGACTTCAATGATGATCCTATGGTTCATGGAATTCTTGTTCAGCTACCATTACCTTCGGTATGCTACTAAACCTCGTTGTCTTTTATTGCTGAATTTTCTTAGAGTTAAGAATGTTGTGCAACTTCATCTGGATTAGTTTTATCCAAGATGGATATGGATGAGTTATGTTCCCAGAATCATGTCTAAATTGTTACTGTTGGTCGTTGGATCTCCCTTGTCATATTTTTGTTACTGTTGTATGAATTGGATCTTAAGAGAGAGAGAAACTACTGATCTATATCAGTTCAGTTTATCAGATAGTACACCGTGACATCATTTGTGGTTGCTAATCAACAACATACCCCATATAGTCCCACAAGTGGGGTTTGGGGAGGGTGGGGTGTACGCAGACCTTACCCTACCGTTGTATAGAGAGGTTGTTTCCGATAGACCCCGGCTCAAGAAAATCATTTTTAAGAACATGATTTGAAAGGAATGCAAGAGTAAAAAGATATGATGCTTATATTGAAAAAGAGAAGTACCGGCTCGAAAAATATTAGAGATAACCAAAGTTAATCAGATTGTTAATTTGGTGCTTCATAAAACCAGTCCCCAACAGATTTGATCCTTTGAAGTAACAGTAGTCAAAGTTATCAGATCATGTTCCCGTATGATAAGAGAAAATACTCTACTCAACTGGTGCTGTTGTTATGGATGAGTTTATAGATCAATGATGTATCTCAAAGCTATTCCACTTCTGATAGAGTTGATATCTTTCTAGACCTTTATCTTCTAATTTGAATTGTGTCTTCATCAACTTTGGATCAGCATATGGATGAGGAGAAAATCCTACATGCTGTTTGCATTGAGAAGGATGTGGATGGATTCCACCCACTAAATATTGGCCAGCTTGCAATGCGAGGTAGAGAGCCCTTATTTGTCCCCTGTACACCCAAAGGATGCATTGAGCTTCTTCATCGGTACAATGTGGAAATCAAGGGGAAAAAGGCGGTTGTCATTGGCAGGAGCAATATAGTTGGAATGCCTGCTGCCTTGCTACTGCAGGTAATAGTCTAATAAACAGTGATCTTCTTGTGATGGAGCCTTTTTTCTGATAGCATTGCATTGAGCTCTTAGTCTCTTATAATGTATGTGTATTACTTTTGTCCTTTCCAATGTTTCTTCCTATTCTTACACTAGAGGGAAGATGCCACCGTCAGCATTGTTCATTCCAGAACCAAGAACCCAGAGGAGATCACAAGACAAGCAGATATCATAATAGCAGCTGTAGGGAAACCAAACATGGTTAGAGGTAGCTGGATCAAGCCTGGGGCAGTAATTATTGATGTCGGGATTAATCCTGTGGAGGTGTGAAAGCTATATACTGTTTTCTTTTAATTGTCATCCTCGTGATTATGCAGTAATTTGTGTGTGTTATTGTGCCTTTCCCAGCATGCTCTTCAAATAAATATGATAGAATTGCTAGTTCAAGGACCACTTTAAGAATGTAGTAATTATTATTTTTTGTTTAACAATATTCCCATCACAGCGATACACCCCAAAAGAAAGAAAAAACAGAAACAATTTCCCTATAGTGGAATGCATGTTTGCCTTCTGATTTCCCAAGATGAGTGCTGATTTTTGTTCTGTCCAACAGGATGCTACAAATCCTCGAGGCTATCGACTAGTTGGAGATGTTTGTTATGAGGAGGCCATCAAGGTTGCTTCAGCTATTACTCCTGTTCCTGGAGGAGTTGGGCCCATGACTATAGCAATGCTTCTTTCCAATACTTTGTTATCAGCAAAGCGAATCAACAACTTCAAGTGAGATTTTGAAGTTCAGTAGTCTAACCAGGTGGGCCATATTGTTGACCTTCCCAGCTGTCTTTCCTGTCTCTTAGTCAGCATGTATCTGCCTTTATGAGCTTGTAGCGTGAAAACTAACTTTAGGGAACAAAGCATCTAAACGATCTTCAACTCGAGGGACAATGATAAGCTACCTAAAAGGTGCAGTCAAAGCTGGATACCATGACATACTTTATAGAGTTTGGTAGGGAATAAGGTCTGATGGCGGAAATCAAGTCTTAGGTGAAACAAGCTCGCCCACTATGGTTTGATTACACATTTTAAACCCTTTTTTCCTTACGGAATGTTGTCTTCAGTTGTTGAGTGGTCTGACTGAAGCTCTTGTACTCAGAACAATTGTATATGTGCTATTAGCTGTATGGTTTGTCCAATATATATGCAGATTCATATCATTTGAGTAACATGATGCTGGTAAAAATGCCTCTTTAAACTCTCAAGAATATAGCACTATGACTAATTTTACATCCATGCATTTGCAGTGCCTTTATTCCTTCAATAAAATAAAATGTTCTACTGATATAAAATATGGATATTCATTGTTTTTTTTTACCCATCTTTTCACCTCTGATCAGATTTTTTTTTCCAAATGGACATAGGCGTTCCTTATTGTGTATTTCTTACGTCCTTTTAAGGAAAAATAATAATGAAAGGAGTGCTGCTGATTCAAAAGTTTGTTTTCTGGTTATAGTGAATTTGCTACTTTTAAATAATACATACAAATGTCATTTTTTTCCTTGAACAGCTCCAAAACTCATGCTATTACCAATTCAAAAAGTCATTTCAAACATCCTAGGCCAAAAGTTTGATAGATGCTTTCTATTATATCTCGATCATATTGATTGTGCTCCCTGTCTCAAATTGTATGGAGATTTCTAAGATGCTTATGTCATCCATGGTCCCTTAAAGTTATTTTGTGTAATTCGCGTAGACACTTCAACTCAGCATTGTACCTATTATAGACACTCCAATATCAACATATACATACATATCAAACACTAACACACAATTAATCCATAAATTTAGAATTTAGTTAATTTTTAAAAAGAAATTTAGAATTATAAGTTCAAGTTTTTGATTTTATAACTTTTAAAAGAACTTTGTCTAATATTTTAGGAGAGTTAATTAAACTATTCAAATCTTATATTAATAATATAAATATAAATAAAGTTCTTAACAATAAGATCTATGACAATGTATTATAAACACATAGCTAAAATCCCCTTTACTTAAAATAACCTTTGTCAATATAAATAAACAGTATTATTAACCTATGGAAAAAATTGTTATTATTTTGAGATAATGGTGGAGTCCAAGTCCTATAGGATGCTTCATTTTAAAAAAACCTAAAAATTATATGTTAAAACTCTCTGTTATAGCTGTTTGTATTTAAAATGATTCTCTGTTAATTCAATTATATCTATTTATATATTTTTTTTAAATTCTCCGTTAAAAATTCTAAAGAATTCTCTGTTAAAAGGACTTTGTTTTTTAGAACAATTCTGATAGAAGTTTAAACTATTTTATTTTTTGCAATTTGCTTCACAGCTCACGATGCAACATTTGTAACTGAAAATATTTTCAGCAGAACAGATGACTATTCATAACAGATATTAACTATTCATGTGTTCTAACTATGGTAAAGTTACTAAATATAATATAATATTTAATTGTTAAATCAATTGTTTTAATTTTAATATATATTTTTTAGGGAGAAACGTCTGAAAAATACCCCAACTTTGATCAGATTTGCTGTTGCGATACTAAACTTTCATAAGGACCTATTACCTCCCTAGACTATTTAATACCGTATTTTTTACCCTCTGAACTATTTAATAGTGTATTTGAAAGGTATATATGTCCCCACATGGACACATTACTATTTATAAACTATTTATAATTTTGCATTATTTTTTATGTCCACGTGGGCAAATATATATGTTTAAAACACGGTATTAAATAGTCTAGGGAGGTAATAGGTCCTCATGAAAGTTTAGTATCGCAACAGCAAATCCGACCAAAGTTGGGGTATTTTTCAGACCCTTATCCCTATTTTTTAACTGCAGAATAATGACTTAAGTGAGCACTTGGAAGATGGAGTCCAATTCTATATGTTTTATATGACCTCTATTCGGCACCTTATGTGTGGGCATCATTGAGGTATCCCATCGTGACCATCACCCATTTGGGTGATGGTTACGATATTAGATTTCAGTTGGGTGCATTCTATAAGTGGGTATCAATGAGGTCCATTATTTCTTTTGAATGAAATTGGAGATATAAATTTTAGATATTAGTAAAATTGTAAATTTGGAACAAAATGAAATCTTAAGTTGTTTAGCCAAACAACATTTATATAATTTTTTCTTGTAATATGCAAAATCTCATAAATTCATTTAAAATGAAAGAAAAAAAATTAAAACTATATTTTTCATTCCTGCAATTTTGAGATTGGACATCAATACTTTTTTTTTAATCAAAGACACCATACTCAATAGTATTACATCGCTGATACTCACTAGTGAAAGTTGATATTGATATTATGATAATGAATTATTTATAAAATTAAACTAATGAAGTTATGTATTTTTTTTGAAATTTTACTAGATATATTATTATTGTTGTACTTCTTCAATTTCCATTTATTTAATAATCAGAAGTACTCATTACCCCCCTGAACTTGAGGCTTTTTATACAGTGTACACCTAAACTAAATTTCGTTTTAATTACCCCCCCGAACTTGTTTATTCCTCCGTCGCGTACACCTTTTTCGTCCACCTACTCCTATTGGGACTACACGCGCGCGACAGCTGTCCAAATTGGTGATGTGGATTTCCACCTGGATAAATAATAGCCACCTGGATAAATTAATATTGCAAAAAATAAATTTCTTAAATTTAAAATTCATTGTTTAAAAGTT
>JAJOOF010030933.1:0-16605 GCA_029582545.1 Solanum lignicaule
TGTTCAACACTATTCACATGCAAGACTATTTTTCTAGTACAAACCAAGTCAAAATATTCCCAAAAAGACAACAATTTTTCCTTTAAGAAGTCGTTAACCAATCCACCATCAGACAATCGCATGCATCTATTTGAGATCGGCTACTCATACTTTGCCACTATCAACACCAATCAACCACTCACAAGCAACCGAAAAATTACCCTTCAGAAATTCGTCACTCTATCCATCATTGAGAATCATCACTTCATATCTCAATTATCAAAATAAAAACAAAAGAAGCTACAAACTAAATATAAAATAAAACAAACCAAACCAAACCAAAATAATATCTCAAAAGCACGACAATGGCTTACCACCCACAAATAAAAAAATAGGCCCGACAAGTGAACATTCAAATGCACTAAAAAAATCTAAAACAAGCCCGACAAGGGAGGCACCCTAAACTGAAAATGTAACTGTTTGCTCAAAGTACAACAATCAAAATGAGAATACTAGGTACTCCATACAAAAAGATCACTCATCTGAAAAACTATCATGATCTGAATGGACATTAACATCAACCTCATCACCCGGTCCACAGAACCTCCTTAGTGTATTCATAATCTTGTTAAAAAATTGCTCTTCTTCTTTTGTCACGACACAAAGTACATCTTAGTCGTAACATGGCGTACAAGACCCCTAGAGACCCTATACAAGCCACTTAGCATACATCATACATTATAATAGAATTTAAAATGTTCAAAAGACAATTTTATATCATAAAACGTTTGACAAAAGCAGAAGTCTAACATAAGTATCAAATCCATCTAGTACATCATAAGAAAAGTGATTGGGATGTAACCCATACATCACATACATAGTCTGAAACTGAAATGACATAAAGCTATAAAAAGTGACATCATCCTCGAAGTATGAGGGATTCCCAAGTCTTCAAATTTCTAATCCAATCAACTAGCAACGGATGGAAGGATAAGAATTGTTGAGCCCGACATTAGTGAAAAAATGTAGGCACAAATATGCATTAGTACATGGAATGTACTAAGTATGACGGGAATCCAATAAAGCATGTGACGTGATCATAAGGGGACATAATAAAAAAACATGAAATGCATGACCAAGTTAAAACATAATAAAACATTTACGAAGATTCATAAATCATGAACAAGGTCAATGCATCTTTAAATCATAAATAAAGCTTCATAAAACATTAGTAATTAAAGTAGTTGATTTTGTGGGAAGTTTACCATTACGCAGCATATAGACCATGAGAGCTATAACATGGAATCTAGTATTCCCCACACAGAAAAGGGGTATCCTACTTGCCAAGGTAAGGACCATAAGCCTTGGAAATCCGAGTTAAAGTGGATCCACTAGCTAATGTCTATCTAAGACAATCATCCTATGGTGGCACATAGTTATGGGATAATGAGATTGCTACTAGAAACTTGGCATCTAGCTACGGGAGAGGTTACATCTCAATATCCTCTTGGTACTAAGAATAAATCTCACGGAATAGTCCTTAATCATATTATTTTCATCATCCATGGAGAGGAATAATTAAGCAACCAATCCAAGTTAGAAACATCATAGAGCATCTCATTTGGCCATGTGTGAGAAAATCTTTCACCATCCATGATCTTTTCATAATAGCTTTATAAGATCCATAGTCATTAACTTCATACTAGAAATGCCCTACTACTAATGGAAGTAGTTTAGAAAGCGTGATATGTAATCATTGATGGCACATCCAGATACCATACTAATCAAGACCTAATTTAAGAAAAATAACCCAAAAGCATTAAGGACAAATCGAGATGTCATTCATGTCATGTGGCCAATCTTCATAGAACATATGGATACCTTCGTCTATAAGCTTATATAAGTCATACACATTTATTTCATGAAAATATGTGTGATTTCAAAAAAATACATTCATAGGTTCAAGTTTCTTCATAAATTCATGTAAATTAGGGTTCATAGTCAAAGTTCATAGATCAATGCATGAGTTCACATGTAATTGGTTAAAAACATGTAATTAAGTCCAAATCATCAAAATAAGATCCTAATAAAGTGATTGAATCCATACAAATAGAACCTATGAGAAATTGAGTGAAAATCTAATCAAATCTTGGGAAATCGAATTGGAGAATTGAAGAAACTTTGGGAGATTAATGGATGGATGGAACCCATTGATAAACTCCCGACATACCTTGATTGAAGCCCTAAGCAATGATAAAGAAAGGAGACTTGAACTTGAAGAACTCTAGTTTCATCTTCTTCTTTTGATCTAGGGAGAGGATTTTTGGAGAGGATAAATTTGGTCAAGTTTAGGAAATTTAGGAGAATGAATTGAAGTGGGTTAATTGGGGGTTTAAAACATGTATGTAGGTCTTCGGGTAGAAGGTAAAATGACAAAGTATTGGGTTAAAAATTTTAGGAAAAGACCCAAAAGCCCTATTTAAAATAATTGTCGTACCCCATCGACGGTTGGACCTACGATCCACAGGTCCTTAGACGGATCGTACTGGAAAATCTTTGTTGGGTTACTGGGACCTTATAATTGATCCTACTATCGATGGATCCATGTACGGTTGGTAGGTTAACCTACGGTCCATACATGGCTACAGTAGGTCCCAACTTTTTCTTAAAACTTAACCTTATTTCCCCACTCACCTATGGATGCCATCTACGGTCCGTAGATGCTCCTACAAACCCTGGATGGGAGCCATAGGTCATTCCTGCAACCCTAGATCTGCATTTTTCCTTCTTTTCCATATCAGGGACGTTATATCTTTTCATGTTCTTTCATTTTTTTCTCCCTCCTTTCCATTTTTGCCATCTTTCCCTTAAGAATCTCATGATTCTGCACTAGAGTGGAGAGGAGAGAAAGAGAACTGATTGAGGACGAGGCTCTCTCAGGCCATGTGGGAAGAATCTAAGTCAACTCCTCAATCTGCAAGTGAATTTGGGTATCCATGACATACATCTTTCCTGATAAGTGGACTAGTGTCGGTGGTCCCCTCCATAGTAACTCAGCCAGAGGAGGAATTTAGTGTGAACTAGGTAAAGCAGTGCCCTCAGCAAATGTGCCAAATGCTGGATCTTGCACATCAATCTTTCTCTTTTTCATCACAGGCCCCATGCCTTTCTTTTTAAGTAGGTGGATTGTCTTTTCGGGATCCCACATGCTATCACCCTTATGTTGCTCCACTTTATATGTTAGTCATAAATAAGTAATCAAGGAGGGATAACAGAGAATCATTGTACCTTCCAAGATGACTTCTTGAATGTGTTGCACGTTGATCTTCTCAACATTAATAGGGATCCCCTCCATCACGGCACAGACCAAAAGTGCCCTATCAAGAGACACATCAGTCTCATTCCTCGAAGGAACCACCTTACTACAAATAATAGAAAGTCAAGTTTTGGCCTTGGTTGTGAACTTTGAGGAGTCGATCCAGTGGTTGTTCTCTATCTATTTAAGCCTATGGCCATCATGTAAATGCATCACAAACCACTCTTGACCCGCTTCCCTTGCACTTTCCTTATGAGCATTATTGTCAGCATTGGGAAGACTACAATAAGCATTGATCCTCATGGGGTCAAAATTAACTTGTTTGCCCTGGACTGTGACTACCAAGTCACCGAAGAAATTGGTTTCAGCTGCGTTGGCATATAATTCTTGCAACATTGAAAAGTTAGCTGATAACACTCAATTTAACCTCAAAACAAGTAAGAGAATAAGCGATCATTATCAATAAAAACCCACTAAGAGTCGGGGTCAAATCCCATATGGAATAATATAGTGTAAAGGATATCAATTAGGAAATTAGGAAAGTTACCTATTCCTACAATCTATTAGAGAATGGGAGGAATAAGTAAACCAAGTTTAATAGAAATAACAATGAGTTGATATTTACAACAAAAACAAGGGTATATAGTTAGAAACAATATAGGAGTATGGGGGGTTAGCATTGATTTCATAAAGGGTTAAGGTGCTTTCTCAAGAACTACTAGATAATCACGAATAAGTTGGGTCATCATTATTGATACTAATCTTCTTTCTATCTCAAAGTATCATAACACAAAATCTTGTTTCAGTCTCATTTTTGAAACTTCCATATCAACCCATTACTCTACAATAGTCTCTCTTCTGAGCAGATTCATCAACCAAGATAAGTCTACAATTTTTTTTCTCAAATGAAAATATAGAAACCAAATCCACATTTCAAGCATTAAACTACTCAACCTCTTATGTTAATCCCTTTCGAGCATCAATTGAAGATCTCACCTAGGATTAAGTTTGCCACCTTAAACAATCATGTAATTTCATGTTAAACAGTTTGAATCCATGATTAAATAGAAATAAAGTAGATCCCACTAAAGTAAATCAACACCCAACCCCATAATCACACCCCTAGACATTTGGGGTTTTAGCCACACATTATAAAAGGGAAAAATATTATACCTAAAGTGAATGTATCCATTAATTTACAAATAATGAATAGGAATCTTCAAGACCCACTTTGAATTTAACCCTCCAAGTGTTGATTATAAAGATATCCAAAACCCTAAAGACTAAGGAGAATGGAGAAGAAATTTGAACTTAATGTCTAAAAGTTAGAATGCATAAAAAGTTTCATTTTCTCTCTCTAATTAACTATTTAGTGTTTCCCCAAAAATAAAATCAAACTATTTTGGACTTGTTTGGCAACATTATTCGGGCTTGCCTAACACATTTGGCGGATAACCGTCAGGTCCTTTAGTTTGTCCTTTTCTAGTCTAATGCTTCAGGCATTTTAATACTCAACCAGTGAACATGGCTAAGTCCACCTTTCCCATTCGGCATGTCGCCAATAACCGCCTTTATTACCTTCTTGACCTTCATTTTAACTCCGAAGTGTATCACTTTGGGTGATGAAACTCAGCCCACTTTTTCTCATTCAGTGGAATGCTAAATCCGTTTTTCTTTGGTGACTTGACTTGACCCCTTTTTATCGAGCATTGTAAATTTTGGTGGGGGTGAGTCATTTTGGTGATTCACCTTTCTCTTTTGGTGAACTTTAGCTTGGGGCTTTTCAACTCAATTTCAACATTTTCGGCCTCTCATCATGTGGTTTAGTCCTTTCCTTATCCATTGATTTCAATTACTTCATAACATCAAAATATCATCAGATTAGGACAAAATAAGGCATTGAGGACACTAATTGTTGAACTAAATGGGTCTTAAATTAGTGTAAATCTACCACTCATCAATACACCCAACTTACACTTTTGCTTGTCCTCAAGTAAATCAAGAACACAATTAGTTCAACAAGAATGTTTAAAATAGTTCTAAATGAGAGTTAGCATGCAAGTCTCACCACAAGACTACTCTCAAGGAAATACATAACTCAATCATGATAAAAAAGTTTCAAATGATGACTAGCAATATTAATTTAAGCTCAAGCTCACTGTTGCTTCTTCTCTAGTGCAAAACCATGTTTCAACAAATGCATCAAGTGCCGTCACATCAAGAACTATTCCATGTTCTCACAAAGCAATTCAATAAATATGCTAGGAATCAATACAACTCTCACTCTTCGAAAGAGAAATACATACAAGCCTCATCCCTTAGATTTACCCATATTTTTAATCATCACCTAACCTAATTCATGCAAGATATCAAGGGTCTTTTGGGCTCGTAATGGGACTGAGGGTTAATGTATGGTCAATATGGCTTAGTGACTTCGCCTTTACAAAGCATTGTTGCAATCATCTTCACCTCTTCTCAAGTTCCTTCCATTCTTTTCACTTGGAAATTCCAACTTTAACTTGTCATTCAATTTATTGGACACCCCTTTTATTTCTTCAAAATTTCTTTTTCATTTTAATTTCCTACTTCTTCTCTCTTTTTTTCATATATAGAGGAGGGGCGCCTTCTTTTCGTAACATACTTCAAATTTGAGTCTCCCTTTTTTAATACGACTTTCTTTCCTCCTTCCTTTCCAGACCCAACTTAGGCTTTCCTAAGTTGGCTATTCAAACAAACCAATTCTTCGAAAAGGATTTATGGCTAAAAAGTTAGGGATAGTTTAGCTCAAGTGGTTTTAACAAGTTTGCCAACAAATGGTTTAGGCTCAATGGTGCTAAGATGGTTGCACACCCTTACAAGGTAGTCACAAATGATATGTGCATTTGGGTTTTCTCTCAAAAATTTGATCAGAAGGTCATTTCTGCATTCACCAAAGCTAGACAATTAAACTAACCAGGCAAATTCTAGGATTCAACAAGCATGATTTCAAGTAAAGCCTCACCACACATGAGACTTCAAACACAATCATTTAGCATAGCCAACCAAGATCAAAAACTTATGTGCGATGTTCATTGAAAGGCTCACATCAAATGCAGTTACTCAATGCAAGATTCAAAAAAATTATTCAAAAGTGCATTCTTCTCATCATGAGTATTATCCAAGACATCAATAAAGAACACAATATATCCTCGAACATTAACTATGAAAACTAAAGCATTTCAAAGGTTTTCAAACTCAAGGGGTATATTTAACCGAGAGATAAAAGTTAAACTAACACTATCTAGCATAAGGTAGGCACCATAGGAGCCTCACACCCCACAAAAAAGAAAGATGCAGTGTCCTCAATGCAAATAATGGAAATAAATAAGCTTAGATTGAATGACTCCTTGTTGCATAAATGGTGATCACATTTGTTAATAGGGTAATAGATGGACAAAGATTGCCAACTGGGTTGGCGGATCACCGAACTGGGAGAGATCGTCGACCATGCTTGTAGCCCATGGGAAATCATTGACCAATTCAGCTATTTGATGATTGAACACCTAATGGAATAGGAGATTTGCCGAATAGTTATGCCCATCTTCGAAGTTGACTACACCCCCTAAATTATTCAGCCTATTGGGCGAAATGAGTCGAGTTCACCCAATACAATCGGAGGATCGCCGAACTTGGGGTGTCGTCACAATAACTGACAATATATCCACAAAGTTGAGCTACCCAAGAGGTGAACTCCTTATCAATGTTGTTTGTGTGTTCCCGATGTAGATGACTTGAGAGAGCGGATCTTATTAGAAGTCCTTAGTTCTTGATATTCCATTCACCCGGGAGCCACCAAGATGTACCGTGACTTGCGGGAGATCTATTGGTGGAATGGATGAAAAAGGATATTGCAGAATTTGTGGCTAAGTGTCCTAATTTTCAACAAGTGAAAGTTGAGCACCAAAATTCAAGAAGTTTATCTCAAGATATTAGCATTCCCACTTGGAAGTGGGAGTATTTGAATATGGACTTCATTGTTGGTTTACCACGCAACCGGTGACAACATGATTCGATTTGGGTTATTGTAGATCCAATGAAAAAATTGGCTCATTTCATTCCCGTCAAGGTTTTTAATTCGGCGGAGGACTATGTTGAGTTGTACTTGAGGGAATTGGTTAGGTTGCATGGAGTGCTCTAGTCCATTATTTCTGATTGTGGTACCCAATTCACATATCAGTTTTGGAAATCTTTCCAAAAAGGGTCTTGGTACCGATATTAAGCTTAGCACGACCTTTCATCCACAAAATGATGGACAAGCGGAGCGTACAATCCAAACTTTGGAAGGCATGTTGAGAGCATGCATAATTGACCTCAAGGGTAATTGGGATGATCACTTGCCTTTGATTGAGTTTTCCCACAACAATAACTCTCACTCAAGTATTGGCAAGGCTCCATTTGAGGTTTTATGTGGTAGGAGGTGTAGATATCCTATAGGTTTGTTTGAAGTGGATAAAGTTTCTTTGATATGCCATCTCACTAATATTATCCACTGCCTCGTCTATCTGATCCAAATGTGACACCACATGCATGTCACTTGGATATTTCATCGATTTCAAATGTTAATACTAACATCTTCTTCATTAACTCAAAACTTCAACTCACCCCTTCCAACATCCACCAATGCCTTACCGATAGCAAAAAAATGGCCTACCAAGTATGACAAGGATCTCATATCAACCTCGCATTATAATATCACAAAGTTGGCCAGAAACACAAACTTGTCCACCTTTACTGGAACATCATACACTCTCCAACCGGTCTTTTAATTGAATGGTCAACCATCAACAATCTCATAATTTTTGGTTTGGGCTCTTCAAGCCCAAGCATGGTAAAACCCTTCAATGACATCAAGTTTATATTTGCTCCAAGGTCGGATAATGCTTCAGCAAATGTGCACATACCAATGGTACATAGTATAATGAAAGCCCCTGGATCTTCCTTCTTTATGATGGCATTCTTTGTCATGAGGGTACTACATGTTTGAGATATCTCCACCGTTTCATAATCAACCAATTTCTTCTTTTTGACCAATTATCATGAATTTGGCATATCCGGGCATCTCAACCAATGCATACACCGATTGAATATTTATGGATAAATATTTGACCTCCCCCAAAATTTTCTGAAACTTTGCATTGTGATCTTTCTTCCTCAAGCATTAAGGAAAGGGAGGTGTGATTTTGATTGGAACTTTGACACTTGGGGCCATAGCATTGTTATCATCCTTGCTTGACTGTCGATTGATGAGTCCTACATTTGGACTCATTTAGGGCTTTATTTTGATAGATTTAGTGTCCTCAAATACTCATTTGATGCCAATAACTGATGTAAAATCCTTGAATTCTAGGTATTTAGATCGCGGAACAAATCATGGACACTAACTTGCAAAAAGGAACAACGCGAGCTGAAAGAACGAAGAAATGAAGGCCTGGTGATCCCCAAGTCCCTTTGGCGAGTCGTCGAATGGCCACTACCTCACCTAAAGTTCCAGTGTGCCGAGCCCTGAAGGATAAAATCAAGTTGGCGAGGGAAAAGAGTGGTCGGCGAGTCGCCAATTGGTTTCGCGATACAGTGTTGTATCGCCCAAAGTTACAGAACTTGAGCATGCTGAAGGCCAAAGCAAAAAGGTGATGGAACTAGCCAAAGGGCGGATCGCCGAGCCCAACTTACTGCGCCGATTGGTCCTTCGCAGCATATTTTTGGCAACTATAAATACGTTTTTGAACTTTAAGTTTAATATGATTGGAGAGCTTTAATCATTATCAAGTATCTTATTTTTGAACTCTGAGTATAGAAACAAGTTTTCCCTTAGCTTTGAAGAATTGAAGTTTTTTATTTTTGAGAAATTGGAAGTGGGTCTTTGAGATTCTTTAATTTAGACCTTTATAAAGATGAAATTAATCTTACCCAGTTGATGGAAACTCAGTTTGATAACGATTTTTATCTTTTTATGATGTCTAGCTAAAACCCCAATTCTTGGGGTGTGATTATGGACTGATTTAGCTTGTGGGTATTGCTAATTGTTAGTTTAAATGTTGTTTAGAAGTGATTTCAATCATTAATTGAGGTTTAATTTAAATCATTGTAGTTGAAAATGCAATTCTACCTTTGTGTTTTTGGCTTGCTCGAGAGAGAGGCTTTAAAACCGAGATTCTTAATTGATGGTCAGTGGGTTTTGGATTGTCATGGGTTCGGCTCGAGAGAGTGAATCCTAAACCTTTATCCACACATTCAGCTCGAGAGAGTGAATGGACTAAAGCGTAGGGTGTTCTTATTTGCATGATTGTTGGTGTTCGAGAGAAACCAACTTGATTCGGGGTAAATTGTTCGAGAGAAAGTTTATCTCCACTAAAGTCTAGCTTATTCATTGATTTACAGCTATGTTCTAACAGTTGCAATTACCCATTTGTCTATATTAGCCTATAATCGAATCACATCCCAAGAACCCGTCTCATTATTGTTAATTTTGTGTTATTTGTTGTTGTTGTAGCTGATAGTTAAATCCAACCCCCCCCCCACCCTTGGTTATTTGACTTTCGTGTTAACCCCTGATTTAGAGTATGTTTCTATTCGTAAATGTCTATTCCTATGGTTGATTTGAACTTATTCACATTTTCCTATTGAATCTTAAACACATACCACTCCCTGTGAGAACGATCCCAACCCAATTGGTTGGGTTATGTACTGACTAACGATCGTTGACTCTTAGAACTAGATTATGTGTCTTTGATAGGGTTATTCGATCAAAATGGCACCGCTACCGGGGAGTGGTGTTGGTTAAGATTCTTTAGTCAAGTTGAATTGTCTTCTTCTTAGTTATAGTTGAATCTACTTACTTTTAGTTTTGGTTTGCTTGTTTGTATTTTGCAAGAGGAAGTATGAGTGTGAACGGAAGCAATGGTAGCCAAGTAGGCCACCAAGATGACATGGGAAACCTCAACGATGTCAATGAGCCTAATGCTAATGACCCCTATCTAATGGGTGGAATTGGTGCCATTCGCTTGCCTCCAGTGGAAGGGAACATTGTGTTCCATATTGCAAGTAAAATGTTGCAGCTCTTGCAATTGAAAGGGTTGTTTGGTGGATTAGCTCATGAGGATCCCCATGCGCATTTAAGAAACTTTGTTGATGTGTGTAGGACGTTCTCCTTCAAGAATATATCTCAAGAGTCGATCTGGTTGAGGTTGTTCCCATTTTCTTTGATGGGAGAAGCATGTAAATGACTAGCTAAACTGCCATAAAACTCAATCACTTTGTGGGAAGAGCTAGTCACCGCATTTCAAGTGCAAATTTTCCCTCCTTCGAAGATGATGACTCTTTGGGACAACATTCAAAGCTTCAAACGTTTGGAAGGTGAGCCAATTTATGAGACTTGGATACGATTCAAGAAGTTGGTGCTTCGAAGCCCAACTCATGGTTTGCCTGACAATGTTTTGCTGCAGTATTTTTACCGAAGCCTTAATTTGGTGAACAAGGGTGTAGCTGACCAACTTTCTCTGGGAGGTTTGATGCAACAACCTTACGTTATAGCAACCCAATTTTTGGATGGTATGGCCACAATTAATCGGGCTTGGTACACCCGCGAAGATCAGGTATCCCCTCTCACATTTAAATTGACCAAGGAACAACTGTAGAAAGACCAAGAGAGGGACCAGAACATAGCTAAGAACATGACACAACTTGACATTTTGTCCAAAAATGTCATGGGAGCTGGTGCTTGAAGTGTCAATGTTGTGGGTGTCGGGTGTGTTAATCCTGATGAGGCCAAGTTTGAGGCTTTATACAACGAAGAGGTGAATTTCTTAGTCAACCAATGAGGTGGTTATCGTTCAAACTACCCGAAGCAGGGTGGTAACCAAGCTTGGAAAGATTGTGATAGAGAGTTGAGGGATCGTAACCCCACTTGGAAAGAGAGAGACGGGGAGAAGGATAGATATGTTCCTTCCCATAAGCGCCAAAAGCCAAAGGATTCTGAGGGTGGTCGGTCTGAGGCTATGCTATCTCATATTCTCAACAAAGTTTAGGGGTCCGACAAAATTCTGAAAGAAATGAAGGAAGATGTGTCGACCCTTAGCCAGACGATTACCTCACATTCCGTCTCGATCAAGCAGTTGGAGACCCAAATGGGTCATATTTCATCTCATTTAAACCCGAGACAACAAGGGGGTTTGCCTAGTGATACTATGGCCAACCCCAAAAATTAAGTTTGAATGAAGACCTGCGTCGCGCCACGACGTTAACTAAGGCGCTGCTTGGGAGGCAACCCAAGTTTTATTTGCTTTCTCTTTAATTTTGAAATAATGGTGTGTTGATTGTGCAGGACAAAGTGTGGAATGTGTTCGAAAAGTGCATGTTGGCAAGCTAAAAGTCCAGTCCGCGACTCACTGAAGAGGTTGGGGAGCCCGAATTGGACCACCATTGGACTCAAGAAATTTTGAAATTAGAGTTTGTAAAACTCGGCGAGCCTAGGAGCAGATTGGCGAACCGCCGACCAGGTCGGATATCTCGATTTTGTCCGCCGTTTGGATCCCTAGTTTAACTGGAGGTCCTGTAAAACTCGGCGAGGTAAGTACCCACTCAGTGTGTCGCCGAGTGGGTCGACGATCAAGACTAATGTCGCCAAATGGGCGAGAACGGGACGTTTTTAAAGGCCAAAAGTTTAAAAATTCAAAATCTTTCACTTTCTCTCACTTTTGAACTTCCCAAACTCACACCCGCACAATATTTTCCATATTTTTGCATTTTTATCGTGTTTCTAGTCGTTGATTGTTTGTTCGGAATTGGATTCATTGCTGCATAGCTTTACAACTTCTCGTATTCGGCTTATAAGGTTGGTTTTCCGAACCTCGAATTCTTATTTAGCGATTTTTACTCATATGCAATGATCTTTATCTTAGTGATGTGTGCTGGGCTTCTCTAATTCGTAATTTTGTATGTATGTGCCTACTTTAATTCGAATATTGTGCCTAGAGTGCCTTTATTGTTGATTTCCCAAATATTTTATGCCTTAGAATTGGTTAAAATTGTGGGGTGTTGCTTAAATGTTGTTGGGTCTAGACGGGTGAAGTCTAAGTAACCTGCATTTGTGCCAAATGGCGTAATTTCCCTAGTGATAGAGCGGTTGACGTCATTCTTAAGGGCAAATATCGTCAAATGGCCAAATTTCGCTAAACCGAGAGAAGTCTGAGTATCTCGGGGTCATGGGTAGTATGGGTCCAGCACTAATTGATTGTGTGCATGTTTTGATTTTGTTTTCGGGGGCTATGGGGTTGAATTTGGGAAGTTGGGTTGAAAGTAGGCACGTTGGGTCATTTGGCGAGCTGAGTCGAGCTTGCCGAACCACTCAACGGTTCGCCGAATATCCCTAGATCACCTTAAATTCCATGCTAAATTAGAAGTTGGGTTCTGTAACTTTCGACGAGATGCCTGATTTCACCGACTGCACTCGGCGACTCGCCGAAAGTCCTTCTTGATCCCTTTTTCTATGCCCCTAACCCATAAAATACACTATAATTTCTTAAATGTAGTCAGGTTTCATGCACTGGTTCCCAACTCATCGCTTGAAAATTTGAATGTTACTCTGTAGATTAACTATTTTTTAAGGGGAAAGAACCTTTCATGAAAAGCCTCAATCAATTCCTCCCATGAGGTGATGAAATTTGTCGGTAGCTCAATCAACTACTTTGTTGCGTCTTTCATCAAAGAGAAAGGATAAAGCCTCAAACACATTGACTATTGTAAAATGACTTGAACAGTAAAAGGTCCACACACATTGGTTCGGTTACATTAAATGTAGCATTCTTTGGAGTGGGTGGTTGCAGAAGTGCTCCAACTTTCTTGCTGACATTGAGATTCACATCACCCATATTTCTGAAATCATCATTGTGCCCTTAGTGACTAGCAGCGTCATTTCCATCAAGACTCATGTTTTCTCTTGTATCTAATCACAACAAGAACACCAAACAAGTAACTTCTACCATCACCAACATGCATGATCTCAAAAACCTTCTGTAGTTCTTCCACAAAGTTTTCTGGATCCTCAGTGACACTTGAACCGGTGAAGTCTAGAGGATTCATCCTTAAGAACTCCCGGATCCTGGACGTATCAGTCACCTCCTGTCGAACCTCTCTCTGTTGCCCAGCTTGGTTGGTCACAACTTGACTCAACATCTGGATACCTTCTCGAAACTCAATATTAGTAACCTTTCCTTGGGGTTGTACTTCTGGTGCATTGGGTACCCCTTGATCCTCAACATTCCTCTTAGCGGGACGACCTCTGACAACTCTTAGTGGAGGTATGATCTGAAAGAAACATACAATCACGAATTAGAAAGGAACTTTATACCGATGAACTCTAATCCATAAAAAGAGTATTAAAAAAGTGAGATAGTTCCAAAATTTTGCAGCCTCCTAATTATAGTTGTGGCGCGCTTCACACCGATATCTAGGACTCTACATACGCGGCTTCATAGACACCCTAGGACTCTTGAACTTTATACTCTGATACTAAGTTTGTCACTCCTCGAGCCTACACCCTAGGCGTGGCCGGCACTCGAGAACCATTGTTGGCCCCAGGTGAACCCTTGGCCTAGCTTAAATCTTAGCGGAAGACTTACTCATATAAAATGTACTGAAATACAATCTTAAACTAAACTCTCTCAAAATATAAACTCAGAATGTTTTAGAAATAACCATTCAACTAGCCAAAAGGGCAACTCAAGTTTTAACACGAACAACTGAAAAATGAAAAGACTCATGAACTAGTGTCTATCTATCTATGAAGCCTCTAATACTATGAGGGATGTCAGGAAAAGACTGTCACGACCAGAGTCTACACCCTGGACGTGGCCAGCACTCGAAGACCATTGTTGGTCCCCAAGCGAACCCTCATACTGGCTGACTACAAGCGGAAGACTAACTTAAGCATGCAAAAGCTTAAAACTGAAATAAGAGTTCATAACACTTAAATACAAACTTAAAATCCAAAGAAAACCCTTAATAATATAATATATTTAACTCGCCCCAAAATGGGTAACTTAAGTCTTTAAAACATTTAATAAAATAAATGAATAATACAGACTTCTTAACTTTACTGACTATCTATGAAGCCTCTAAATGACAATGATGGAAGTCGGGACAAGACCCACGACCTCCTAACAACTGAAAGTAAATGAAATCCTCCGGAAACAAGGAGGCTCTCCATAGCTAACTCAAACTTCCGGATGTATCAACGAAACTCTTGTTGATGACCCTGAATACCTGTGTCAGCATCATAAGAAGATGCAAGCCAAATGGCTCAGTACGTGGAATGTACGAGCATGTAAAGGGAATTCTAAAGCATAGCATAAGCTTGAAAAGAATCTGAAAGAAACTGAAGAACTTACCTGGCTCAACTCAACTCAACATAACTGAACTCATTTCAATATAAAGTAGTTTAAAACAAGTGCAATATAAAGAAAAAGGAAATTGTTCAAAACATGATGTTAACTCATAATCATAATATCATAAAAGACATACCATACTCCCTCTCAAAGTCTACTTGTGCAATGTATGATTGAAGTCCCATACCCCTATTCATACTAAGCAGAACCCCTTGAGGAACCATGCAAATACTGTTGTGGGAGTTTCTTTAACCGACAACCATCACTTAAGAACTATAGTGATGATACAGCGCTTTACCTCACGCTGTCGAGGCCCATCCTATACCTTGCCGTGATATAGGAAACTAACCAACTAAGTGGATCCACTAGTCTATGCGAAAAGGATTCATCTAAAAAGTATGACCCTTTTCTACCCATAATGGCTACATGGTTTATGGAGACTTGAGTTAATATGAACTCGCATTCCCATATCGGTGCTCAACAATACTCCTAAAAATATACTTAGTTCTTTATGTTTAAAAACATACTTCTTCTGTGATTTGAGATTAGCGCTCAAAAACATAGCTCAAATGCCATCTTGGAAATCTCAGTTCCCCTGCTTGTTTCATTTAGAAAGCTATTTCTCTTTTCTGAAAACTAGCGCGAAGGCTCTTTACAAATCGAGGTTTCCTTTCTTGTTTAAATATGAAAATATTTTAAACTCGTTGGGAATACATAGTCCCCATATACTTTTGAAGAAAAGGACTCCAAACTTTTACTCTTTACTCTTTACTCCACTTGATTTTTAAATCTTAAAACAAAGTTAAAAGAATTTTGCAAAAGACTTCTTGAAAAGACTCTAAGAACTTCCTAGACTTGGCTCTTGACTTTCCTTGAATTTGAATTTATGAATTCAAGGTTCATGATCTCATGTTTATGGAGGATCTCAATAACAATGTAGCAATTCGATAATTAGGAATAGAACTTTTAAAAGAAACATGAACTCAAGAACTCAAAATCAACTTATCTCAAGAATATTCAAATCTAGGGGAAAAATCCTAGATTCCTCTTTTACTGATTTAAACGTAGATGTAGGGCGTGAGTATGAACTAGACCAACACTATGATAGCCTTATATACCTAGAAGAACAAGAATCTTGAAGAATCTTGAAGAAAAACTTGATTAGAAGTCTTGAAACCCTAGCTTGAAGGTAAACAATCAAGAAAAACTTTCTTGAGATTCATGAATTAGTTTCTTGAAATCTCTATGGACAAGAATTATGATTTTCATTAGTGAACATAAAAAACCTGATTGTTTTGAGCTTTTTATTAGTCAAGAAATTTGTTTATGATTTTCTTGGAGATAAAAAGACAAAACGACTCTTTTTAATATTTTCCCGTCGGCAAATTCGTAACAGCACTGTATAGGTTACTAAAATAGTCATAATTTTTTACTCAGAAATTGGATTGAAGCAAAATTTGTGGCGTTGAAAAGTAGATTCAAATACCTTTAATTGAATAGGTTATGGTTCACGTAACTCTTTATATTCTAAGAGATATGGTCGTTTGAAGTTGACCTAAGTAGAATCTTACATCAAAATTTAATGAAACTTCAAGAACACTTATCAAGAACTCATCAAGAACTTAATCCTTAAATTTCAAGAACGGAATTACGCTGAATAAATCATGATTGGTATGTGGGTGAAAGAACCCAACGCTATGGAAGCTTACATACCTCTTAGGGATCAAACCTGAAACGACCCAAAAAGTTCTTAAAAATGTGCTTCGGAAGTTACCGGAAACTTGTTTAGCTATATATAAAAAAATCCGTTTCGTTTTTCGAAAATCCAACTTCATATTCTTGTTTAGGGGGTCAAATTGAGTGGGAAATGGGTCTAACCCAAATTTTAGA
>JAJOOF010030934.1:0-14046 GCA_029582545.1 Solanum lignicaule
GGAATCGTCAGAATTGGATTCCGATGTCATCTTCTTGAACTTTTGATCGAAAATGATCGTTCAAGGTTCATAAGCTCCAAAACACAAAAACTTACACCGGGACCAAACAAACGACCAGGTGACCGAACTATCAGTCCCAGCAAGTCATAAATAACCTGGGGTCGCTATAGGAACGCTCTAAACGACACACAGAAGGCAAGACACAGAAATGACCATGAGGGTCATTACAATCCACTAGTCTATGCTAAAAAGCACTAAGGAGTCATTTAAAAAGTATGACCCTTTTCTACCCATGGTGGCTACATGGTTTATGGGGGCAGGAAGTTGTTTGAACTCTCCCCCATATCGGTGCTCAATACTACTCCTAAAATATTATACTAGCTCTTATGTTTAAAAATATACTTCTTTTTGTGGTTTGAGATAATTGCTCAAAACTTAACTCAAAGGCTTCTCTTGGAAATCAAAGTTTCCTCTCTTGCTTAATTGTAAAAGCATTTACTCTTTACTGAAAATTAGCTCAAAGGCTCTTTTGGAAATCAAAGTTTCATTTCTTGTTTAAATGTGAAACATTTTACTCTTTGGGAATACATAGTCCCGATATACTCTTTTGAAGAAATGAACTTCAAACTTTATTCTTTACTCAACTCAAAACTCAAGTCTTAAAACAAGGTTAAAACATTTGTAAAAGACTTTTGGAAGACTCTATGAACTTCTCTTGACTTGGCTCTTAACTTCTCTTGGCTTGACTCTTAACTGATCCTTGAGTTGAATTATGGATTCAAGGATTGTGATTTGTGATAGGAAAGATCTCATGATGTTTAGGAGTGTTTTTAGATAGTTAAACATAAGAAAAGATCAAGAAATCACTGTCTGGAAGCAAGTCCGCGACGCGGAGATGCATTTAATTATTTGATCGCGAAATAATTTTTGAGGTAGAATGGTCCGTGACCACTCCGCGACTCGGAGAAAATTTATCAATCCTGAGGAACAGGTCCGCGTCGCGGACCTGGTACCCAGATTTTCCCAACTTGTTCCTTCTTCGTTTTCTAACCCTAATTCGCCTAAACTCGGTTCTTTTTCTCAAATTCTCTTTAGATTCAGATACCCAGTATGTATACACAAGAATCTAACTCAAACAACTCAAGGAAACAACATTTTAACCTCAAGGAACTCCTCAATCTCAACCTAACTCAAGAACGAAGGCCAATTTCAAGAACACCATTCAAAATTCATCAACTTTCAACTTTCTAGAACGAACTTCACTGAAACAAACGTGATTGGCGCGTGGGTGAATGAACCCAACGCTATGAAAGACTCACATATCTCGTAGGGATCACCCCCCTTGACGAAATTCTCAAGCTTAACCTCAAGAATGAGACGAATCCTTGCTTCTTCTCTTCTTTTCTCCTCTTCCTTTCTCTTCTCTAAAAACTCTAACTAAATATTGTCAAGCGTAAACTGAACCAATTACCCAACTAATTACCAAAAAACGAAATAATTTACTTGGGTAGTGAAAAGACCACAATACCCTTCTAAAACCCGGTTTTGACTTTCCCTATCTAGACATCCCAACTTCAAATGGGCATATCTCTCTCATACAAACTCGAAATCGTGAAAACTCGGCGGCGTTGGAAAGATAATTCAAAGATCTTACCTACGGTATCTTGTAGAACACCTAAATCACCCTGAGCTAGGAGTTATGGTCGTTTGAAGTTGACCCAAAACTCATATTTAGCTTAACTTTATCAAATTTCCAGATTTTTATTCTTTCCAAAAAATGACTCTTTCTAATTCTAGCTCTTTCTAGTTGCAGGGTGTTACTAGCGGTGTGCATCGGTCGGTTTAGTTCAGTTTTTGTATTATTGGTTCGGTTTATCAGTTTATAGGTTTTCGGTTTTTAAATATGTTAAACCAATAACCAAACAAATAAGATATTTTTTATTGGTTTTCGGTTTATCGGTTTTGGTCCTTAACGGTTCGGTTTTCGGTTTAACCAATAAGAAAATACCTATAAAAGAAATATATGACTTTTCTAATAAATTTGATGCGAAAACACAATAATGTAACTTTACAAATGCTCATAAAATAGAAACAATAATAACAAACATGAAAAGAACTATACAAGTGTAACACAAAGGGAAATTAAGAATAATAAGGTTCTTACTTTAGATTTTAACGTTTTGTCTAATGTGAAATTGTGAACTCAAAGTCATTGTAAAGTGTAAATTGAAGGCTAAAGGACAAATATAGTAACTAGTAAGATATTGAAATTAATATATAATATTTATGTACAAGTAAAAATAGTAAATTACTAGTCTTAATGGGTTATCGGTTTACCCAATAACCCAATATTAAAAACCAATACCGAACCGATAACCCAATAATTTTTTTTATAAAACCATTAAAAAACCGTTAATCCAATACCCAATAACAACAAACCAATAACACTTTTTTCGGTTCGGTTTTTGCACACCCCTAGGTGTTACAATATTACTACTCAAAGAAATGTTTTAATAAAGTCTCATTACCCTAATAATATTTTGTCAGTCCGATGTGTATAATTTCACTTGATATATAACAATTTAATAAAGTATATATTTCTGTTTTTATTACTGTTACTTTTTTACTATTAGAAATTTTGAATAAAATAATACTAAAATCATTCTCCGGAGTATGTTTAATTTGTTTTTTATTTTTACAATTTTGTATTATTTTTGTTATTATAAATATTATTTTACTTTTTTGTTATTTCTATTTTATGTTTAATTGACAAATGGTCCATGTATCCATGTGTCAAAAGCTAATGGAATCCACACACCTTTTGTTGGTTGTGGTTATGTCATAATAATTTTTTTTCAATAATTTGATCATATCACAATTTATGGGATATTTTCAACCAAAAATTAAATTCATGTAAATTTGAAATGTTATTGGTATTTATGTAAATTATATAATTACTTTAACTGATAAATCGACAATAGATGAAGAAGTATACTTAAATTATGGACATTTTAGTGGCCCCCATCATATCAAATTTTCGAGAAAGAAGAGTGAGGTGATTTACTACCAAACGAATATATATAACTTATTTTAGATCAAAAATATAAAATCATTTAATTAACCCTATTTAAAAAATTATCAATAGTAATATATATCAGATATTCATTTTGCACTTAATATGATAATTTACATAAATATATATAAAATTTATTTTAATTTAAAAAAATTAAAATTATTTAATTAATACTAATTTAAATAAGTAAATATTGAATCCGTACACATCATGATTATTTCGTCACTAGTAATGATATAAATATGAGCTGGTTCATGCACTTAGAAATTTGTGGGAAAACATCTCTTTCATAAGTCAATTATTTTGGCCATAATATATACTAATGTTAGAGACAAAGCAAGGACACGAAACAACAATTGTTTGTTCTTTGATGTTGAAAGCGTTAATTAATCCTATAGTTGTTTTAATGAGGTCACTATTTCTCCTGGAATTCAGTCAGGTGGAATTTACAAAATCTATGGGCTTAAGTATATTACATTAAATGAATATGTTAAATACTTCTTTCAAGGAATTGAGCCAAATTTGACTTTTTATTTAACTTCGAATTTGGATTTTTCTTGTTCTTTTATATACGGTAAAATTAGGTTTTGAGCCTAATTCACACCCCCAAAAGTTAGCTCAAAGGGAGGAGGATTATTCAAACCTTATAAGAAGTCCATCGATCTCATTAACCATCACAATGTGAGACTTTTTGCTTTAACATATAACTTATTATTCATCACACTTAAAAAGAGAGAAAAGGTGGTGACATCACTCTTTATGTTAGAAAAAATAAGAAAATTGGTAGATCTTACGATTATGGGAATTCTACTTTTTCATTTTTGTTTTCTTAAAGGATATTTGAGACCAAAAGAACTTTTCGTCATGCTATTGAATTTAGAAAGAAAAATTGGAAGTAATGGACCTTTCGTCGAATCGCAAGCAAAATTTGAGTGAAACTCTACGAGAAAATATATTTATTAGTTTTATTATATAGAGCTAATGACACTGTGTTATTTCTTTAATCATAAATCGATCAAAACCAAACGATGAACACCCCCAAACAAGTAAAACTTTAGCCTGTTTATAGTATATAGTACTATAACTTAACTTCTTCAATATATTGTTTTTCTAACTGAATCATTTTATTACTATGACATGACAAAATGATGGAAAAATTGTGGAAGAATTTTCAAGAAAGTTGATGAGATATGTATTTTTCAAAAGGCAAAAGTTAGTTTCAATATTAGTGGAGCAAAGACTAAAGATAGTGTGTTGCAAATACAATTGCACAAATTTTAGTAGACACATAACATTATTAGGGCCCGTTTGGTTACTGGTTAGAGTTATGCAGGTATTAATTATGCAGAGTTTAGTTATGCAGGGTTTAGTTATGCAGGTATTAGTTATGAAGGGTTTAGTTATGCAGGGTTTAGTTATGTTGGGTTTAATTATGCGGATATTAGTTATGTAGGTATTATTTAGTTATGTAGAGATTACAATACATGAATTATTAACAATTGAATATTAAACTTGTTGTAAATTATTAATATATATTATTTAAAAAATAATAATGCATGCTAATAAATGGGGAATATATTGAATATATAATATATAATGCTAATATTTGATTAGCATATGTATACATATATGATCAGATGCATATGTAGGTAAGGACTGCTTAGAGTTGGACACAGAATGCCTAATTCAAATTGAAATGTACAATGATCCGGGAAATAAGATTTTCCTTTTCTTAATCTTCTCGAAAGCACTCTGCATAGTCAGTCTAGGGCATCGTTCTACTCCTTTTCTTCTTCCTCAAGAGCTTGAAAAAAGAAAGTCATGCTTACTATAAGAAGGAAGCGGGCGGAGACCCGTGCGTGCAGCAGGTGTAGAGTCAGTCGAACTAGTCCTGCGAATATGCGAAAATGTTATTTATGAATGGAGACCAGACACAATTGCACCGTCAAAAAATATAGAATCAAATTTATAATATTAAAAAAATATTTATATTTGCATAAATAAATAAAAACTGTAAGTATACAAAAGAAATGAAAATGGTCTATATATAAAAAGAAATAAAAACAACAAATGTAGATAGGAAAACAGTAAAGTTTCCAATTAAAAATAAAATAATTTTTTTTACAATACCTAAAATGATAAATTTATGAAATAGTATTAGCTTATTTATAACTCTTCTATCAGGTTTTCATTCTTTGTGGAAGGTTGTCCCTTTTTTTTTTTGGTATAAAAAAAATATTTTTTCTCTTTCCATATGTTGGTTTGATTAAAATTTATTTTTTAAATGTAAATATTTAATATAAAAAATCTAACAGATGTACTAAAAAAGTGTCTTCAACGTGTTTTATAAAAAATTAAAATTATATGTAAACAATCTGCAAAAGAAATTTTCTACAAAGAAGGAGTAATTCGTAATTCTGAAGAGTTGGTAAAAATACGTAGTATAAAAAAGATTGATAACAGTATAAAAAGAAATAAAAACAACAAATGTAAATAGGAAAACAGTAAAGTTTTCAATTTTTAAAAAAATAAAATTAATAGGGTAAATATGCAATTTATCATTTTTATACATGTATAACTAATATCCACATAACTTATTCCACATTCTACCCTGTATAACTTTATACATAGATTCCCTCATAAGTTATATTGGTATTAATTATGTAGGATTATGAAAAATGCAACCAAACACCATATAAATTAATACATGAATAACGTTTATACAACATTTAAATTCTTACCAACCAAACATGGTATAAGTTATGTTGACTTTTATACCTAATACAAAACCTCTACCAAACATGGTAAAGCTAATGCAATTTTTTATACATGAATAAGATGTATCTTATACAGTAACCAAACGACCCCTTAGGGGATAATAAAAAAAGAAGTCAAGATTCATAAAAGACCCTTCCCTTTTCTTTTCTTTTTTTACAAAAATAATTTTAAAGTCATGTGTTCCATTACATGTATGAAGTTTTAACAGACGTTTGGTGTTATGGGTCCCTAATAATTGCACATAAGGGCCATTCCCACAACATGTTCTTTTGGAACACTCCATGTGTCACTTGACTCATTGGTTTTGTCTTAAAAAATTACCCCAAGTTTATCTATCGGCTCTTGAAACAAACTCAATCGTTATTTTCTAGTATAAAAATATATGAGGCACTTCTCTATGTTACAAATGACGCCTACTTCACTTGTTATGAAGTCACCTTTATGAAGCTATAAGCTAATTTCAAATCAATTATTTTAATCATTATACTTAATATTTCAGAGTTTTAAGGAGTACATCAATGAATTAAAAAACAAAAATAATGTCTTTTTTCATTTTGATTTATGTGAATGTATTTAATATTTTAGTTGAGTGCAAAATTTAAGAATGTAATATTTTTAAAAAGAAATACTTTTTTAATAAGAAAAATTACTTTCATGGTGGGTAGTTAGACTTGATCCAACACCTTGTATATTAAAATTAAAATTAAAATCTAAAAAGAAAGCACATGTGCACAAGGTGTAAAATGCCTAACCTCTTCCAAATACTTTAAGACAATGGAAAGGCCCATTGTGATACATCCCCTTATCCAAGACAAGGTCTTGTTAAATGTTAACCCTCTTACATTAGATGAGGGTGGGACTCTAATGTTCACCATTTTACAAAAAAGTTAATTTGTGGTTTTAAATAGAGATAATACATATTTATCCCTCTTCAATTATGACACTTTTTTAAAAAAGACGATATAACTTTGCAGGGTGCTAATACTCCCTTGTGAATTTAAAAATAGTATAAATATAACCTTTTTTCGTTCAACCTCAATTATAAATAAAAGGGAAAAATTGTACCAATCATAATTATCTTTCATACGCCCAAAATTGTTGGTTAAAGGCTTGAAGTAGCATTTGCCTTTATTGACCAATTTTACAAAGTGTTTTTTTCTTTCTAAAAAGGCCTAATTATGTTACTAGCATGTGTTACAACGATAGTCCAAATAGTCTCCTAACAACCTCCCATAGTCATGCAAAGTGGTCATACTAGTAATTGACTAAAACTTGACAGGACAAGTTGTTTTGACACCACTATTTAATATGTATTTATCGATAATTTATAGTTAATCTGTTGCCAAAAAACTCCTAGCTAAGTAACGCTTTTTACTAAAAAGCTCTTAGCTAATTAAATTTTCTTATAATTTATCACTAATCCGTATAAATGAGATTAGCATAAAAAAATTTTATTTAACTTTGAAGTTTTGTCCGCTACTTATTATTCCTTATTTTTCTTTAGTGAAAAATTAATAGGATCACGTGAACCGGTAACTAAAATGGTGGATCTGACCTTTGATCCCCATCCCAAAAGAAATAAAGAATAAACACTAGAAATTGAGATTCATTTATGTGTTCAAATAATTTTCTTTATAATATTTAAAAACTTCAAGTGGATACTTTCTTAATTAAGAATGTTAAGAAAAATAGAAAAGAACTTTTTGCAAATATATAAGACATATATGCCAATATATTACATGATAGAGCATGCCACAGAATCATATACATTTTATATGCTGAGAAAAATGTAATGATATTTGACATGTTTTTCAAATTACTCAGAGCAGTTAGGCATGGTAGTAAGGTATAAGCCATATATGAATCATACATTTTTGAGATTTACGGTGTATAGCAGTTCATCAAAATAATTATCGTTAATCATATATACCATGCATATGTTATGTATAACTAGTGTATGTTTTTTTACGAGTGGTCAAATGCGCAGCTTTTCTATTCTTTTTGTGGCTTGGTTGATGCAATAGTTTGTTTTCAAACGATCCATATAAGGTCATTTAATTCCATGGTTTACACTTCAATTGATTGATCTTTAATGTTTGTCCTTGAAAATTGAATTTATGTTTAGCAGAGCATAAGTTCTTTAAGGATGCATGTAACATAATTTGTATGTGAAAATTATAATGTAAAGATATAAACTTATGTCCCGTAAAAAAATTATGAAATGCATTAAAATTGTGATCATGAGAAAAATACTTTATTATAAGTGCGTGAGTACTACACTAAATCTATCAAAAGAGAAAAATCATTGACAAAAAATTGTTTCCTTGTAATTCTGTTGATTGTGAGAAAATTTCAACACAAAATTATTGATCTAATTTGTTCGCCTGTTGATCAAGAAGTTGATAGCAAAGATCGATTTTATTAAGTTTTATAGAATCATGGAGCTAAGCTCCATTGTTGCAGATCTCTGCAACTCTACTTGAAGAGAACCAGTGATAGAAGAATCTAGAAGAAGAAGAGAAACAAGATATTATTGATAGTACCACTGATTACATTACACTTCCTATTTATAGGAATCTCACCACAATCAGAGTCACACTTTAGAAGCTGTAATTAGTTATATCCAACTACCAAGTAGCCTAACTACTTTTCTGACTTCTAACAGACTTCTAACTACCATAGCTACTTATTTGACACGTTTTATCATGTGATTCCAATACTCCCCCTCAAGCTGGAATCTCTATAAACATTGAAGACTCCAAGCTTGTCCAGCAACACATGACGTTGAGTAGTTCCCAATCCTTTGGTGGGAAGATTTGCTAATTGTTCCTTTGTGTTGATGTACTCTGTCTATATCATTCCACTTTTGATTCTTTCCCTCACAAAATGGCAATCAGTTTCAATATGTTTGGTCCTTTCATGGAAGATTGGTTTAGCTCCAATTTGAATTGTTGTCTTACTGTCACAGTGCAATCTCATAGGGCTTATCACATTCACATTAAGTTCCTTTAGCACTCCAAGTAGCCATGATACTTCTGATACTGCTGTTGCCATGCTCCTGTACTCAGCTTCAGCTGAACTCCTGTTGACTCTATGTTGCTTCTTGGATTTCCAAGAAATTAGTGAGTCCCCTAGCTTGATCACATACCCTGCCACTAATCTCTTTGTGTTTGGGTATGCTGCCCAGTCTAAATCACAAAATGCCTTCATTTGATCACTAGATTCACTGCTGAGTAGTACTATTTGCCCTGGACATCCTTTAATGTATCTAACCAATCTTAGTGCAACTTCCCAATGAGACACCTTAGGTCTTTGCATGAACTGAGACAAAACTTGTACTGTAAAACATATATCTGGTCTAGAAGTTGTCAAGTATAATAACCTACCAATCAGTCTCTGATATGCAGTAATATTTGAGTATAAAGGATCATCTGTCTTGCCAATAGCCTCATCATAGTCAATAGTAGTCAGCTTGACACCTGACTCTAGGGGTGTGTTTGTTGGCTTTGAACCTCCAAGATCACAGTCTGAAATTAACTCTAGTGCATACTTCCTTTGATTGAGGACAATACCCCTTTTGGACCTAATATTTCAATGCCAAGAAAATACTTTAGATCGCTAAGGTCTTTCATTTTGAAGTTTCTATTCAGTGTGGCCTTTAGATCTTGGATTAAAACACTACTATTTCCTGTTATGAGAAGATCATCTACATAGATCAATACTGCTGCAATATCATTGTCAACTCTTTTTGTAAAGAGGGAATGATCATATGGACTTTGAGAGTAGCCAACAATAACTAGAGCCTCAGTTAGCTTAAAGTTCCACTGCTTAGAAACTTGCTTCAATCCATAAAGAGACTTCAATAGTTTACAAACTTTGTTCTCCCCCGCCTCTGAAATCTCTGAGGCAAGTCCATGTAAACTTCTTCAGTAAGATCACCCTGAAGGAATGCATTGTGGACATCCATTTGAAAAAGGGGCCAACCATGGGATGCTGCAACACTAATCACAGTTCTCACAGTGACCATTTTGGCTACTGGGGAGAATGTTTCATGACAGTCCAACCCTTCTTGTTGGTTGTATCCTTTGGCAATCAATCTAGCTTTGTACCTCTCCACCTCTCCATTGACCTTAAGTTTAACCTTATAAACCCATTTTGAACCAATAAGATGTTTACCAAATGGCAAATCCATTATTGCTCATGTATGATTTTGCTCTAAAGTAGCTACCTCAGACTGCATTGAATCAATCCATTATTAGTGTTTTGAGGCTTCCTTGAAACTGGTGGGTTCCACAACAACTGATAAGGCCTTGCTATAGCTGTGATAAGAGGGTGTCAAAGGCTCATAGGACAAATTGTTCGCAATAGGATGCAAATAAGTCATGTTGGACTTAGTTGGAACTAAGTAGTCATTATGCCAAAAAGGAGGCTTGGAAGCTCTGTCAGTTTTTCTAGTTGGTGGAGGGTCACTCTCACTAGTGTCATTAGCAGGTTGTGGATCCAAAGAATTACTCTTAATAACAGGATCAGGCTCAACTGCTGACTGTATAAGAGTGGCTGGAGTATCATCAATCGCGGGACATACATGACTGACAGGTTCTTCAATAGAATCCACAGGATTTGGAGATATATTAGTGTCCTCATGATCAAACATGTCCATTTGCATAGTGACATTATAATATGTGGGTGATGATATCTCTTTTGTGCTTGCATCCTTGAAAAGGAATGTGGTTTCCATGAAAGTAACTTTCCTGCTTACAGAGATAATATGAGTCTCCAAATGCATGACTTTGTATCCTTTTTGTGTCTCTGAGTACCCTATAAAGACTGGCCTGTTTGCCCTTGGAGCAAACTTATCTTTCCTTGGCAAGACTGCTACAAAACAAAGACATCCAAACACTCTCACATGCTCTATATTAGGGACGCTTTTATATAAAAGTTCATATGTTGATTTCCCTTGTAAAACAGCTGTAGGCATTTTGTTTTTCAAATAAGTTGCAGTCTTAACACAATTTCCCTAAAATCTAATAGGCATTCCACTATGAAACCTTAGTGCTCTGGCTACATTTAATATATGCATGTGCTCCCTTTCTACAACACTGTTTTGTTGAGGAGTATAAGTACAAGAACTTTGATGAACTATACCAAGGGAAGAAAACAAAGAATTGCACTTAGAGTTAAAGAACTCAGTCCATTATCAGTTCTTACAATCTGTACTTTGACACCAAATTGTGTATTAACCAGCAACATGAAATCTTTCAATATAATGTGCATATCTGTTTTGTGTTGAATTAGACAAAGCCAAGTAAATATACGCAAGTCATTAACTATTGTTACAAAATATTGCTTCCTATCATATGTGGGAACCTTATAATGTCCCTAAAGATCAATATGCAGAAGTTGAAAAATATGAGATGACTTAGAAGTACTAGTAGGAAAATTCAATCTACTTTGTTTTGCTACTGGACATATTTGACAGCCATTATGTGTTGTGATGTTTAGATTCTTCCTGAGATAGGGTATTTGCCCCAATGTCTTGATAGATGGATGTCCAAGTCTGAAGTGCCACAATTCAGTCAAACTTGTATCCCTTATTGATGTTGATGCTGAATTAATTGCTGCTCTAATAGCACTCTGTAGTAAATATAGGCCATTGATCTTCTTACCAATCCCAATCACTTTGCCAATGTAGAGTTCCTGCAGTACATAGAAGTGAGGAAAGAAACTCACACTATAAGATAACTCCTTGTTGAGTTTTTCCACTGAGAGCAAATTAAACTTAAAGTCAGGTACATGAAGGACATCCTTCACTGTCAGATTTCCAAAAATGACTGAATTGCCTGTTTGTTTCACTTGAGCCCTGCTTCCTGTTGGTAACTGAACTGTACTGGTGTTTTCATTCCTTGTGCCTTTCAAACCATGCATAAGCTCCTCATATGAAGCAACATGATGAGTGGCTCCTGAATCAATTATCTAGTCATATGCAGAGGATTAAGAAACATTACATGTCAAATTAGCCATGCAGTCACTTGGTTTCTTGTTGTGTAATAGGTTCCTCATTTAATTGTGCTCTTCCTCTGTGAATTCATAGTCTTGCTTTTGTCTATCAGCTGAAGCATTGGTGGCATAGGGCTTGAAATTGCTATTATTGTTGTAAGAACCAGTTGACCTGAAACCCTCAGTATTGTTCTGATATGATCCACTAGATCCTGATTGCTTTCTCTTGCTCTAAAGTCGGAGGGATAACGTACCAGTTTGTAGCATTTTTCTGTCATATGGTTTTTGAAACCACAAATCTCACATCCAGCATTGCATGGGAGCACCTTCTTCCTTTTGAATCCTTGTCCCCTTCCTGCCATCATGGTAAGTGGTTCCTTATTTGAATCCACTACACCTAATAGCCTTTGACTTTCTTCTTGAATTACAGTTAAATAAGTTTGGTTGATGCTAGGTACCTCACTTTTCAGTAACAAATCACTTCTCACATGGCTGAAAGACTCATTTAACCCCATTAGGAACATTATCAACCTTTGTTGATGCAAATGCTCAATATAAGGCTTAACATCATCACATTTACATGAGGGTGAGGGAACCAATACATCAAACTCATCCCATAAATCCCTCAATTTATAATAGTAATTTGTCACAGAACCTGTACCTTGCTTTAATATGGACACTTCTGTCCAGAGTTGATAGATCCTAGTGAGAGTAGACTTGTCGAATCTCTCATTGAAATTTTCCCATACACATTTTGCATTAGATGCATACAGTATTGTCGTCAACAAATTGCTTGCTACTGTGCTACTAATCCATGAGAGAACTACTGCATTGCACCTTTCCCATTGAACAACTAATTCATCTTTGTACATGTTCTTCAAATAAGTTTCATCTATGAAACCTATCTGGTTCTTCACCAACAGTGTCAATCTCATTGATTTGCTCCAAAGACCATAATTCTCAAGTCCTGTGAATTTTGTTGCAATCAATGCTACTCCAGGCGTGTCTGAAGGCTGTAAATAAAGTGGATGATTGTGTCTAAGTGTTGCTATAGTGAGCTCTGCCATGGCTGCAATCTGAATTTAGAAATTACTTTCCCAAAAAGAAGAAATGAAATGAAATCAATCCAGTCCTAGTCTCGCCTGCTCTGATACCATATTAAGTTTCATAGAATCATGGAGCTAAGCTCCATTGTTGCAGATCTTTGCAACTCTACTTGAAGAGAATCAGTGATAGAAGAATCTAGAAGAAGAAGAAAAACAAGATATTATTGATAGTACCACTGATTACATTTACACTTCCTATTTATAGGAATCTCACCACACATCAGAATCACACTTTAGAAGCTGTAATTAGTTATATCTAACTACCAAGTAGACTAACTACATTTCTGACATCTAACAGACTTCTAACTACCATAGCTACTTATTTGATACGTTTTATCATGTGATTTCAATAGATTTCAATGTGAATACACATAAAATCTTCTATGTAAGAAATTTATTAGGATTGTCGTGACACCGATTCTTTTAGATGTAAATAAATTATAAACTCAAGTAAATCTGTTCATGATTTCTTTTATCTTTTGTTGCATTTTATGAATAAATGTGTTATACTACAATATATACATCTTCAAAAACTAAATTATTTTCACGGGAGAAAATGCTTTAATTTGAAAAGGAAATATAATTCCAAAAGAGCATGGTTTGATGATGGTATGTAGGAAAAAATGGCACAGCATGACATCCCATTTTACTAATTGTCAACATAAAACCCTTTTTTATTTTTTTGACAAAAGGGATTTTTAAAATTTTTAATTTTGCAATTAGTAGCCCACGTATTGGAAAGTTCTTTTTTAATTAAATTAAATAATTTTAGGAGGTGGAGCATGGTGTCCTTTTTTATTGGGAAGTGATTTTTTTCTTCCTTTTTTTCCTCTTCTTTTTCATACACACACGATTCATTTGAATTGTGTTTTTTTATTGATCATGTAAATACATATTCAATTCTTTCTTCTTCTTCATTACTTCTTCATTACTTTGAATAAAAGATGATTTACTTTCTGTTTGTTAGTTTCACATATTTGAGTTCTATAAAAATATTCGTCCATAGTGTATTTTTTCTCTTTTGATTTTAAATTTTTGATGGTTTGTTGATGTATATTTGTCAATTTCTCTAACTGTTAGCCTATGTTTGAT
>JAJOOF010030935.1:0-19061 GCA_029582545.1 Solanum lignicaule
AAAAGTTCAGATTAAAGCACTTTCAAAAAAACTTCTACACAAGACAATGTCATCGCATGTGTTTTTGAAGAACAAAATCAAAAGAAGAAAAAGAAAAAGAAGAAATTTTGCAAATTCTAAAACAATGAAAAAATCCAGCATCAACTACCAAAGCAAAAATCAAAAATTGAGGAGGAACATTTTTTTCAATTGCAATAACTAAAGCAAAGGAGGAGTGTTGAAGTTTGCTTTTAGTTACTGCAGTAACTTTTAGCAAAATAAGTTATTTAGTTTGAATAAATTTGAATTTTGAATTTTAGTTAGTTTGTTTATGTTGTTGAGATATTTTAGGTTGTTTAAATTTTAAAATATGCAAATTATATGTTTTATGTTTGCTATTTAAAGCCCCTCAATGCTTAATAAAATTATTGAAAGCTATTGAAAGTCATTTCAATCCATTAGAGACATTTTTAAACTTTTTGTGTTGCCCCATTTTTTAAAAACACCAACTAGTGGGTCAAATTTTTTTATCAATTAATCCCAAAAGAGGGCCATAAGCTCAAACAATCACACATCAGTTTTAAAAAACACAATTAAAATCAGACAACCCAAATGTACACCAAAACACAAGTATCCGAAACAAGCAAAACAAGGTGGGCCTCACCCCACCACAAATAACAACATTTGTCCTCAAATGCAAATAACAAAAAAAAATCATTGTGAATGAGTACAAAATTGCTAAAAATAAATTCATTGTTCGGAAAACCAACCTTAGATGCCGATTAAAATACTTTTGAAATGCTAGGCAGCAATGTAATCCACTCCAAGGACTAATTATCGACTACAATACTAAAGGCAAGCAATAATCTACAAAATATTACCTTGATGTGAAGTTGAGAAGTTAAAAGGGAGGGAGAGTGGGAAAATTTAAAAATTCTGAGATTTTGGCACTTTATAACCGTTCACTTCTTGTCCATTCGGCGATGTTAGTCAACTCGCCAACCCACTCAGCGGTCCGCCGAGTGGTCATTTATCTCGCCATTTCTTCAAAATCTTTAATTTTCTGGGGGATGAGATCGGCGGTCTGCATCGAGATTGCCAAGCAGGTTGGCAATGCGCCGAGCTGCTTTTTGAGGTCGCCTAATTTTACAGGCTCTGTACAACTCTTGTATTGAGCCAAACGGCAGATCCATTCGGGCTTGACAACCTGTTGAGCAACTCGCGAAATGGACTTTCTGCTCGCCAACCTGAGATTTTCCACACTTTCCTCGGTTTATCTGCAACATCAACACACCATTATTAATAAAAGTAAAATCCTAAATTTATGACCTTGGGTTTCCCCCCAAGAAGCGCCTTGTTTAACGTTGTGGCACGACGCAACTCCTCACTCAAGTTCCATTACTGAGGTTTGCCTCATTTTCATGAGGCCACCCCTCTTTTGGCTCTAGGTAGAGGACCTGCATACACAAACAATAAACAAATAAAAACAAAACAAAAAGTAAAATTAGTAAAAACTAAACTAAAAAGAACAAAAAGCTCTAGTTAACTACATTTTCACGTGACACCACTCCCCGGCAGCGATGCCATTTTGATGCATATCGTGACCAACGATACTAACCTACGGTTCGAGTGTCTACGATCGTCGATAATATAGTAACCCAAACAGGGGTTGGGGTCGTGTCCAAAGGTAATGGTAGTGAAAATAGTAGTTAGGCTAGAATTTTGTTCTAGTTAGCTGCAGTTTGAGAAATTATCGAATAAAAACAAAGTAAATTCAAGTGGGTAGCACCAAAGGGTCAAATATCGATGGGGATTTGTCACAAGTATAGCTAAAATAACCAAAAATAAAGTGAAAATTCAAGTATGGGGAGAACTTCTTGGGGTGTGACCGCAATATATATTGATATAAATCGTTGGGTACATGCTTTCGATAAAAAAAATTCAAGATAATAGTGACTAGGCTAAGCTTTTGATGGAAATAAGTTCCCTCTTGAGTAACTTACCCCGTTTCAAATGGGTTCCTCTCGAACACCCATTTGCCGCATGAAGGCCAGCCTATGCCTTACCCAACTCACTCTCTCGAGCTAAGTGTTAGGATATGGGACTAGGGCTGACCCTCTCAGGCTGAACCTCATGCCAACTCACTCCTTAGGCCATCAGTCTAGCAGTCTTAGTTTCGCGACCTCTCTCTCGAGCAAGCCAAAAACAGATGGGTGGTTTTATATTTGCAACTACAAACCCATTAAATTAGACCATAACCACTAGGTGAAATCACCATTAAAATGCATCTAACCTATCAGCAAGCAAGACCCAACAATACTAACAACACATATTTGCTAAATCACACCCCAAGAAGGTGGGTTTTTAGCCACACATCAAGAAATAAGAAATTAAACCTAAAATGATAGAGAAATCAAATTGGAATAAGAAATTAAACCTTGATTTAGGCAAATGAAAAAGAATAGAGAAGACCCACTTTTAATTTGGGGAAGATGAACTCCTTTCTTCAAGTCTCCCAAAAATCCTCTCCAAACTTGAGAGAAAATATCTAAAAAAAGTACTATTCTATTCTGAAAATTATAATAATGGTTCCACACCCTAAAAATTAATAACAAGTTTAGTATATATAGACTTCAGTAAATAGTGCTGGCGGATTTTTCGGCGAGGTTAGTCGAAGTCGCCAAATGACTCGACGACTCGCCTTTCTTCTATCTCTTCCCCGTTTCGTGCTTGCGTTCAACATCTTCACGTTCTGGACCATTGGGCGGTATAGTACTGCTTCGCGAAACCATTCGGTGAAGCGCCGACTACTCCTTTCATCACCTTTTTGATCCTCTTCCTTCATGGCTTCGCATACTGGAACAAAGGGCGTAATTTGTCCCTTCGGCGACTCACCAAGTGTGCTTGGCGATGCTCAGGCTTCAACTTCTTCGTTTTTTTCCAGCTTTTTTGTTCATTCTTGCGCCTAAGTGTCTATGCTTCCACTAAAACTTCAAATACCTGAAACTTAATAGTTTTCATAAGATATTGAGACAAAATAAGCATTTGAGGACACTATTCCTATCAAATTATATCCCTAAATGACTCCAATTTGTGGACTCATCAGTACCCGAGATAATAATTATGGATATTCCCATACTAGGTATGGTACCTGAGCCAACCGTTAGTATATACCAAGCATGGTATTTTAGCCAATCGTGAGAAATATCTTTTACTAGAAGTGGTACCCGAGTCAACCATCAATCATACATCATAATGACAATGAGTAAAAAATACACTTGTACACCAAAGTAATCATATCATTGCATACTATTGATAATATTCATCAATCATATGATGTTCATTCATTTCCAAAATCATATACCATACATGCAATACTATCAAAGCTTTTGACAAGCATGTATCACATAAACGGAAAAATAAACAACCATCACCTACACAAAAAAAACCAATTCCCAAATTATTCCTCGTTGAAAATATGATTAACCATAGTCATATATTATAAGATAACACCCATCATTCATCATAAGATCAACATTAACCAAGTAAATCAATCATTAATCGAAACTACAACTACCCACAAATTCCAATATCTAGACTTTGTGCCTGAAGGCTTATACATACAATCTCCTGACAAACTACAAGATATTATATTAAAAAAGACACGTCTAACTACTCACTTATGATTAAAACCTAGAAAACGTGGACTCCAAGCAACTATCGAAGCACTCTAGATACGAACTTCTAACCCCGATCACTGTAGATCGAGAATTCATGGATTTTAACCTTGTTTTCATTGAAGTCCCTCCCCTCCATTATTTTTGAGTTAGAGTGGCTTAGGAGAATTTTGCAGTAACCCTTTTCAATTTTATAAATGAAAAGTGGGAGGAAAGATAAAATTCATCGTGTTTTCTAGGGTCTAATTTTTCTAACCCAGCTATAGCGGCCATGTAGGCACTATGTGGTGCTGCCATAGTAGGAGACTTTCCATTAGGGTGGGCTGGTGTCAACATGGATCCATTAAAATTCTTGAATTTCCTTTGTATAACCCAATTTTTAAATTTGCACCGTATTTTATGAATTTTTGGGACTCCACACAAGGTGTCTTTTGAATAACAATGGATTAGATTCTTACAGTAGCAAAGATTGATAAAAGTCCATACATGAATATAGAATGAAACAAACAAATGTGATTAAGAATGGTGTGTTTTTTTCCTTATTTTCGATAAACAAGAAATTAGAGAGAATATGTAGCACATCAACTTTTTTCTACAAATCTAAATAAGATTTTCCTTTCATATGTAAAGTGAAAGAATTGTGTATTTATTATCACTTTCAGATGGTATGAAAACAATAATCTTCATACTCTAAATTGGATAAATATTATGCGAAATTTATGACTTATTAAAATCTTTTTGTAGCTTCAAATGGAGCAAGGATGATGTGATTATTTTTCAGTTTGTGGTTGGTATGATTTATTACAAGTTATAACAATGTAAAAAAAATTCTTCTCAATTTATTTGATGTTGTTTTATTTGACATGAATTATATAGACTACATCTTGTAACTCTTGAATTTTTTTTATAAAAATAAGGAATAAACAAATTATCTTCTTATAAAAAAAATTTCCTTTAACATTTTAGAATCAAAATCTATTCCACTGTAAAATTATTTGTGTCCTTGTCTATCTATATATGCTCGGCTACCCGCTCCAATAAATAATTTAAGTTAGCAAACATGTAGTTTTTTATTTTCAAATTATATAAGACAAAAAATTGAACTGAAGTTAAATATTCATTATTTGCACATTGATTTTCAACAATGGAAAATCGACATTCCTTTGTTATGTTCATGAATTTAATTTCTTGGATGACCATCTAATTAGTAAAGAAAATTTTATTTGTTTTTAAAGTATTTCAATTGGTAAATATTAGTTTAGGACACTTACAAGATTATTTTCTATGAAAGTGAATATGAAACTATCAGAATTTGTGTTGTTCATCGTTGAAAACCCGCACAAATCAGATGAATTTCCTTTTTCGAGAGTCCAATGTCCTCAGATGAAGTAGAATATTCGTTTGTGTTTTAGATAGATAACCCTAGCCGTTTAATGTGGTGGAAAGAAACCTTCTTTTTCTACACCAATAATGGTGTATTTATACACCTAGGGTTAGGGTTAAGGATCACTAATGGGCTAATCAAATTATTGGTGGACCTGACCTAATAATTATTGGAATATCGACACAACTAGGAAAACATAAGCCTTATATTTACTCCTTAAAATCCTACATTAAAATAATTACCTAACAAAGCTACCAAATTTAGATTATTATACCCAATTCCCTATTTCACACATAATTAGAAATTGTATTTTGACAAAATAAAATGTGTCTTCTATATTATTGATGTTTCTCTCCCACGACATTACTCTACCAATTTAGCACAATTTAATTTTAATTTCTTCAAGTTCAAATTACATATTTCCCTAAATTCACACTTTTTTCGGATTATTCATATCAGGTAAATATTATTATTGGTAAGTGTATGAATGTATTTCCTCCTCCAATGACAGGATTGTTGTTGAAGGATAATCATCCAAACATAAAGTATAAAAAATGTATGGGATTTCTTTTATTTTTTATTTATCAAAAAGGTATCATGATACAACATGTATAGGAAAGGTATGATGATATGTCATGTATTGGAAATTTATCATTATGTAATGTATCAAAAAGGTATCGTGATACATCATGTATTGGAAAGGTATCATGATACATCATGTATTGGAAAGGTATAATTATGCAATATATCATAAAGGCATCATGATACACCATATATCAGAATTATATTATGATGTAATTTATCTGAAAGGTATCATGATACATCATATATCATAAAGGTATCATGATAACTCATATATCATAAAGGCATCAAGATATCATCAACTATAGAATCTAGGTAACTATTCTCTACATTTCAAATCCTAAAATGTCATATCTGAACTTAAATGGTTCACGTAGTTAATGCACCACAATAATCATCTAACTTTTATACTCTAATTCACAACCCCCAATTAAAAGAAAAAAAACTAAGCTAATGGGATAAATAAAAACCGTCATTTATAAAAAAAATTGAGATAGATTATTACTTGTATATATATTTGTCATGAACCCATTCCTCGAGTCATGATGACACCTACTATAACCCTCTAGTAGGTAAGTCAACCCGCAACCCAAAACAACAAGTAGTAGATATAAGGGTAGAAACAAATCAGAAGTAGTAATTGAATAATAAAAATGGAATAACAAACAAAATAAAACCAAAATGATATCTATACAAAATATCCCTCCTAGAACCGTGAAGTCACAAGTACGGAGTTGTCTAAACACAAGAGTTTTAAGTCACAAAAATGGACCCAAAATAAAAGCTTATCTCAAAAAGCGAAAGACTAGCTATCAAATAAAGGTAGAGGTCAGTAAGTACATGACGCCAAGTACTTACCCTCACCCTTAGAACAGAAGCTCCAACAGGCTTGAATGATCAACGCCGGTAGCAAGTAATCAGACCTACATCACAGAACATATGCAAAGTGTAGCATTAGTACCAAAACAACATGTACTCAGTAGGTATCATAGGTCAACTAACTCACAAGGAGAGTGTAGACCAGAGCAAGAGGGAGTCAAGCCGGCTATTGTGGTCATGCCATTTGGTGGGCCAAAGTACTCTACCGACAGTGAAAAGATGATAGTAGACTAGACGGGACCACCACCATAACACCCAAATAAGTATGAAAATTAAAAGCAATATGAAATGATAAAATATAGACATAGAAGAGGTCAAAGTGGAATTTAAAAGAAATGCAAACGAGTGTACTAATAAAGTTCAACTAACTAAACATAACTTACCTACATAAGCCCAAAAGGTACACACATGCGCAAGTTTAAGTAAAAACCTGAACTGACCCCATAAGTCTGGCAGGTGTATATTATGGGTAAATCTATTAAGAACAAGGCATAGCCCATACCTCAAACTGTAGATAACCTCTAGGTAACCAATAAGAGCCTCCTAAAGCAAAGGAGTACAAATCCTGAACCTCAAATCGCAGGTGGTCTATCAAGGGGAAATAGGCTGAAGCTAGAGTGTATCAACACCTTAGAGGATAAAGGTCGGCATGACTAGACCTTGAATCATCGATTATAATGGCTTTCAAAGGACCTCATTTAATGTCATCATCACAGAACCACCATGGAATGACGTTTACTGGTAGATAATCAACCCAATACTCCAAGCTCAAACCAACTCCAGTGCCCAATGGCCAAGCAAATCCTGAAATCCCAAATCGAATTCACGGGGCTATAGAAAGAGGGAGAATGGATAGAAGGTGATTAAAGTTTAGTCCTCGCCTAATCGAAAGCTTATTTTTATTAGACTCAAGTATGCTACACACATAGGGAGTTAACCATCTGAAATGATGTCGAAATAGAATGAGGCCAAACAACTCAAAATATAGCATGACTACGGCTAGCACTAGTCTAAGTCTAGACTAAGGTCAAACATGCTCAAAAAATCAACAATAACATCAATTTAGGACAACCACAACGTAAGGGTAATCACATACCACAATCAACATGTTTCTAATCTTGAAAATTTCAAAATACGCCTTAAACATGATATGTAACAAACTAGCATGATCAACTAGGTTTCCACCCCCAATTAACACAAATAAATATCATTTCAGATATTCAAGCTTAATCTAAGGAATGGAAAGTCGTAGCCTACCTTTAGTCTAACCACAATTTGAGGCTCAAAATAGTGGAAACCAACACCATGCTACAATTCACACTTTAAAGAACAACAAACAAGCTAAGGTTGTCCTAAAATAGAGGAAAACACCACAAGTAAAGACTCTCTGACACTTCCCAATAACACACCCAGGTGGCCCCGCACATTCCGAACATAGTGGAGTTCAAATAACCATAATCTGGGATATTTCAGAGGAGAAATCGCCAAAGGAAAATTATAATTCCTTGTTGATCGGGTCTGGTCTTTAAATAAAGACTAGACCAAAATCCTACTTCATGAATGTGGTAAGAGGGGCATAAAAGTGTGGAGGATCAACAATTAACCCTTCTCAAATGCGACGAAGGACTTACAAATGCAAAGGGTAAAGAAGCAAGGCCATGTGAATGTGATGGGGACCCATGAATGCATATAGGAGGGAACTAACCCATCTCCCATGAATCATGGGCCCTTATGAGTCCACGATTTGGAATCATTTAGGGATTTATTTTAATAGATTTAGTGTCCTCAAATGCATATTTTGTGCCAATAACTGATGTAAATCATTGATTTTCAGATATTTGGATTGAGGAACAAAGCATGGACACTAATGAGAAAAAAAAGGAACAAGGCAGCTGAAAGAACAAAGAAAAGAAGGCCTGATGATCGCCTAACCCGTTGGGCGAGTCGCCGAATGGCCATGGTCTCGCCTAAATTTCCTGTGTGCCAAGCCCTGAAGGAGAAAATCAAGTCGGTGATAGAAATGAGTAGTTCGTGAGTTGCCGAATGGTTTTGTGATGCGGTATTTTATCGCCCAAAGTTATAGAACTTGAAGATGCTGAAGGTCAAAGCAAAAAGGCGATGGAATTGACCAAATGGCGGATCGCGGAGTGGATCGGCGATCACGACTTATTGTACCGAATGGTCCTTCGCAACACATTTTTGGCGACTATAAATACATTTGTAAATTCTTAGTTTAGTATCTAGTTTTTATTATAGGATCTCGTTTTCCATTATAGAATCATGATTATCAAATTTTGAGTAGAGAGCTTAGAACTGAGTTTGGAGACAATATTTCCTTAGCTTTGAAGATTTCCATTTCTGAGAAACTGGAAGTGGGTGTTGAAGATTCTTCATCTTACCCAGTTGATGGAAACACAATTTGGTAATGATTTTTATCTTTTTATGATGTCTAGCTAAAACCCCAATTCTTGGGGTGTGATTATGGGTTGATTTAGCTGCTAGTATTGTTAATTGATAGTGTAATGATGTTTAAAAGTGATGTCATTCAGTAATTGTGGTTTAATCTAAAGGGTTGTAGTTGCAAATGCAACTCTACCTTCGTGTTTTTGGCTTGCTCGAGAGAGAGGTTTTAAAACCAAGATTACTGATTTGATATTCTATGGGTATTGGGTTGTATGGGTTCAGCTCGAGAGAGTGAATCCTAAACCCTTTTTCACACATTCAGCTCGAGAGAGTGAATGGACTAAAGCGTAGGATGTTCTTAATTGCTGCTTATTGATGTTTGAGAGAAACCAATTTGATTTGGGATAAATTATTCGAGAGAAACCAATTTGATTCGGTGTAAATTATTCATGACCATAATCAACAGGGTATGGTATACCCATGAAGACCAGGTCTCCCCTCTCACATTCAAATTGACCAAGGAGCAGATGGAGAAAGACCAAGAGAGGGACTAGAACATGGCCAAGATCATGACACAACTTGACATTTTGTCCAAAAATGTCATGGGAGCTGATGCTTGAGGTGTCAATGCCGTGGGTGTCGGGTGTGCTAATCCGGCTGAGTTCAAGTTTGAGGCCTTGTATAATGAAGAGGTGAATTTCCTAGCCAACCAAGGTGGTAGTTATCGTTCAAACTACCTGAGGCAAGGTTGTAACCAAGGTTGGAATAGGGATGAAGATTGGAAGAATCGTGATCGAGAATGGAAGGACCGTAATCCAAATTGGAAGGATAGGGAGAAGGATAGGTATGTGCCTCCTCATGGTAGCAAAAAGCCAATGGATTCGAAAGGTAGCCGGTCTGAGGATATTCTCTCTCATATCCTCAATAAAGTTGAGGGGTCGGTGATTTAACGTATAAGGACACTTCATCCAATACTAAGTGCCAACGATCGTTAGTCAGTAATATAATCGAACTAAGTGAGTTAGGGTCGAATCCCACATGAAGTAGGTTTTCCTTCAAATTCGAATATGAAGATACAATAACAATCTCTTCAATTGAGCAAGTATTACACCTTTTTGGTTTTGGTTTCAAATATCTGGATCCTATTATCACTAAAATTTCACACTTCAACACGAAACGATCATATAGTAAAGTAAATCTTGGGGTAATGACCAACCAATTGCCAGATTTGAACTTAGTGGTTGCATATCGATGCTCACAATACGATAATTTGTCGTGGGTGGGTCGGACCATATGTAACGTAACTTTCTCTCGAACAATTATCTTTTCTATGTTGAATTCTCTAGAACTTTGAAACTAACCGGAAGATGCCCAGCCCTTGGTCCTCATCAAATCCACTCTCTTGAGTGGATACAAAGGATATATCACATGTTACACTCTCTCGAGCTGAAATTATGGTAACCCACTACTAAGGATGCTAAGATTTCTACTTTGGATCTGAACCTCTATCTCGATCAAGCGCACACCACTGATATTGTTACACTAAACATGCAACTCGACTTCAAATTAATGCCATTATGTGCAATTCAATGACACCTACTTAGTAAAAGTCAACAATTGGCTTCATAGTCAAAACCCCAAGAAGAGGGTTTTAGCCACTCATAACAAAAATAAGAAAATTAACATCTACCATGTTTTCTACAGCTGGATAATTGAAATTCAAAAGTTAGAAATTACCAAAATCTTCTCTATTACAAATCTCAACCAAGAATCTTGCTAAAAACCCTTGAAAACCACAATGGTAATGTTTTTGCTCTCAATTTGCTATCTCTTACTTTTCTGCATGACTTTCTCTCTCTAGACAAAACTAATTTAAGCAAGTTTGATGTGTTACTGTTTAAGACCACTCGGTGAGGTAAGTCGTGCTTCGCTGATAGATCGGCGACTCGTCGATTGTTCTTCAAATCGCCTTCATTTTTCACTTCTTCTTGGTCTGGCTACTGCAATTTTAGGCGATCCAGATCGGGATCGTCGAATAACTCCACGATTCACCCTTTTTCCTTCTATCTCTCCCATCAGATTTTGTTTGAGTCTTCTTCAGCACTTTTGGTGACCTGGTTGTCCTTCGCTGAATAGAGCGACGACACGCCGAATGGAACTGCTACTCACCGAAATTCCCCCCATTTTAGCTCCAGCATTCTATAACTTTAGGTGGTATCGTGGCAATTTGGCGACTCGCCGAGTGACATCGGCGATCATCAGGCCTTTATTTCTTCATTCCTTGAGCTTGCTTTGTTCACATTAATGTCCATGCATCGTTTATAAATCGAAATACCTAAAAATAAGGGATTTTACATCATTCATTAGCACAAAACTTGCATTTGAGGACACTAAATCTATTAAAATAAAGCCCTAAATGAGTCTAAAGTGTGGACTCATCGACACCCCCAACTTAAAGTTTTGCTTGTACTCAAGTAAAAATCAACTTCAGCAGTTCAAAAGGGATGTCTCAAACAGTGCTACACAAGACTCAATCATGAATGTACACAAAAAGACTCAACTTACTCATGCAAGGATCAATTGTGCAGTCAAATATTCAAGTTATGAATCACCACTATCAAAGATTCTCAAGTTCACAATACTTGTTTCAAATGCAAGTTCACGCTCAACAAAGGTACTCAAATGTCCTCACACCAAGAATGATTTCATATTCACACACAATGGTTCACAATTTAAAACTCTGGAATCAAATGCAATGTTTGCTCACAAAGATGAACAAAATGCATGATTTCACCCATAGTTTTACCCGTATTTTCCAATCAACACTTGGTTCAGCTCATTCAAGATCAAAAAGGTCTTTTCAAGGCTTGTAATAGGGCTGAGTACAAAGGTATGGTCATTTAGGCTCAATGGCTGTAATCCTCATGAAATGTGGTGTGAACAACACTTCTTTTCCTTTTCTTCCTCATTCTCATTCGTGCTCAAAAGTCATCCCATTATTCACTTCCCGTGGACTGTTGGAAACCCCTATTTCTTTGAATTTTCACAACTTTGTTTTACAACTTTTTTTTTTTCATTTTTTTCTTTTACATTCTTTTCTTCTTTTTCTCTTTTTTTTTTTTTAATATGAAGGGGTTCCATTTTCCCCTAAACATGGTTCAAGGGGAACTTTCTTGCACTTCTTGATTTACCTTCTCTTTTCACCACACCCCCAACTTAGGATTTTCGCCTAAGTTGTCTATTCAAACAAAACTACAAGTCATGAAGATTATGGGTAATGGATCAAGAAATGTCACAATTTTATCAAGTTTCTTTCAAGAAAAGGTTAAGGCTCAAAGGGTGTTCAAACGGGGTTAACACACTCACAAGGTAGGCCACAAAAGAGGTATAATAATAAATTGTTTCACACTCTTCAAAGTTGCCTAAGATCATATCGAGAGATTGCATCACTTAGTCAACCGGACCAACGGGGCAAATTCTAAGTGCCATCACACATGGTTCACGGTAAGCTCATCACACAAGGCATTGACACCAATGTCAAACAAGACTTCACACTTTCGCTAGTGTGCAATGTTCATCACAAGAGACTCAATTCGATACTTTGCTTGTCACAACGTGATGCAAAGAGTTCATATATTGTCTATGAAACTTCCTTTGGCCTCATCGTAGCCGCACATTCATTTTTGTTCGATTATGAGAACTATTTAAGTCATCGGTATTGATCAAAACTCATACTCAAATTTGCAAGAGAACAACCATATTCAAACACAAACAAAAGAGGTGGCACAAAAAGGAGGGGTTTCACTGACAAATTCCCACCCTCTGCCAAAAGCATTCAACATTGTCCTCAATGTGTGTAGAGAGCGGGATTCACCAAATAAAACAAAATAAGAATAATAAAGAAATAATAACAAGAAATGATAACATTTTAGTGTGTAAACAAGTAGGATAGGGTAACAAGGAATCTTCACTAAGCGGCTAGTTGGCGAGAGAGTGAACCAATCACCGAATGCTTCGGCGATGCGCCCAATGTTCTTCTGATCGCCCTTAGTTTCAGTGGGCTGCACTCTCAGAGAAGGGCAGATCGACGAAGATGTAGGAAATCGCCTAAGCACATTGGCGACTCGCCAAATAGTGAAGGTATCCCGCTAAATGTTCCAGAGTCTCAGCCCCATTTTTGAGGTCCATAATGCTGACCAAATTGTGCTCGCCGAATGGGTTCGGCGACTCGCCAATAGAACTTTTGTCTCGCTCATGAGCCAGCTCCTGCAAAATCAACACACATTATTTAAAAACACTAACACTTGTGTTCCTTCCCAAGAATCACCCTATTTAATTTCATGACACGACGTGGAAATTCTCTCAGGTATCTTCCAAGTACACCACCTTAATCAAAGAGATCTCCTGACATTCTCCAAAGTATAACTTTAAGCTTTGCCCATTCACCTTAAGTGCAGGAACTTCTTGACACTCAACTTCTATGTCACCTTTTGTCAATACTCGTGTCACTCTAAATGGTCCTGACCATTTGGACTTGAGCTTTCTAGGAAAGAGTCTAAGCCAGGAGTTGTATAGTAACACCCAATCTCCCACCTTGAACTCTCTCTTGAGTATTTTAGCATCATGCCACTTCTTCATCTTTTCCTTGTAGAGAGCTGAACTTTCGTAAGCTTTAAACCTGAATTCGTACAACTTGTTTAACTACTCTACTCTATCTTTTGAGGTTTTTGTCCAGTCCAAATTCAGAGCTTTCAATGCCCACATTGCTTTGTGTTCTAATTAGACTGGTAGATGGCAAGACTTTCCAAAAACTAGCTGATATGGAGACTTACAAATTGGAGTTTTGTAAGCGGTGTGATACGCCCATAGTGCGTCATCAAGCTTTCGAGACCAAGCAGTCCTATTAGCATTCACTGTCTTAGCCATGATGCTCTTGATCTCCCGGTTTGACACATCAACTTGACCGCTTGTTTGGGGATGATATGGAGTTGCTACCTTATGTTTCACCCCATACTTACTCAATGCAGCTGAGAACCATTTATTGAAATGTGGGATCCACCATCACTAATGATAGCTCGAGGAGTACCGAATCTAGCGAAGATGTAGTGTTTCAGAAATTGAACCACACTTTTCCTTTCATTATTTGGAAGTGCAATAGCTTCAACCCATTTAGATACATAATCTACTGCCACCAAGATATACTTATTACCAAAGGAACTCACAAATGGTCCCATGAAATCGATTCCCCAAACATCAAATAGCTCAACTTCTAAAATGGGAGTAAGGGGTAACTCGTGTGTTTTAGACACTCCACCTTGCTTCTGACATTGATCGTATTTCTTCATAAATTCATGTGCATCCTTGTAGATGGATGGCCAGTAATATCCACTTTGGAAAAATTTAGCGGTTGTACGCACACTGCTATGATAGCCCCCAACCGGTGAAGCATGACAAGCATGGAGAATTTCTACCGCTTGTTCTTCCGGAACACACCTTCTAATGATATGATATGCACACTCTCGAAACAAGTATGGTTCATCCCAAAAGTACTTTTTAACGTTGAACATGAACCTCTTTTGTAGGTAAAAGTTTAGCTCGTCCTACATTAATTCGCACACTATGTAATTGGCAAAATCCATACCAAGGAGTTTGTTTGAGAGTTATCGCAAACACTTATTCATCTGGAAAGGAATCGTCTATGTCAACCTCATGCTCGTCATTCTCCTTGCCCTTTAACCTTGATAAGTGCTCAGCCACCTAATTTTTGCAACCTCTTCTATCTTTGACCTCAAAGTCAAATTCTTGCAATAGTAGCACCTACCTTATCAACCTCAGTTTTGTATCCTTCTTTGACATTAGGTAACGGAGCGCAGCATGATTAGTGTGAACAATTACTTTAGTGCCTAACATGTATGCCCAAAATTTCTCAAATGCATAGAATACCGTAAGCAACTCTTGTTCAGTAACGATGTAGTTGCATTGAGCACTGTTTAGATTCTTGTTCGCGTAGTAAATTGGGTTAAAATGTTTGTTGCATTTTTTCCCCAGCACAACACCCAATGCTGTTCCACTTGCATCACATATTACTTCGAAAGATTCCGACCAATCAGGACTAATAATGACCGGGGTGGATACTAATTTCTCATAGAGGATGTGCAATCTTTGAGAAGTCTTTGATGAAACTCTGGTAGAAACCAACATGTCCTAAGAAACTATGAACCCCTTTACTGAAATTGGTAGTGGTAATTTCTCAATCACTTCAATCTTCTCTTTATCAACCTCCAACCCCTTTTGCAACACTTTGTGATCAAGTACTATCCTTTCTTTAACCATGAAGTGACATTTTTCCCAACTAAGGACCAAGTTTGTCTCCACACATCTTTAAGGAACTTGTCTTAAGTGTTCTAAACACGCCTCAAAAGTATCACCCACAACCGAGAAGTCATCCATAAATACCTCCATTGAATCCTCCACCATGTCGGCAAAAATAGATAGCATACAAATTTGGAAGGTTGCCGAGGCATTGAATAATCCGAATGGCAATCCTTATAAAGACAAATGTTCCATAGGGACATGTGAAGGTGGTTTCCTCTTGGTTTTCCGGTGCAATGAAGATTTGGTTGTAGCCGGAATACCCATCCAAAAAGCAATGCCAACCTCTTTCTGATAGTTGATCAAGCATTTGATCCATGAAGGGCATGGGGAAGTGATCTTTTTCAGTCCATGAGTTTAACTTTCGGTAATCTATGCATACCCTCTATCCGGTTACCGGCCTCATAGATACAAGTTCCCCCTTTTCATTCGGGACCACTGTGATACCCACTTTTTTTTGGCACATATTGCACCGGGCTTACCCATTTTCTATCAACAATAGGGTAGATCACACCTGCGTCTAACGACTTTATTATCTCCTTTTTTGCTACTTCTTGCATTGGTGGGTTCAATCTCCATTGATGTTCCACACTCAGTTTACACTCACTATCAAGTTGAATTTTGTGAGTACAAATACCAAGAGGAATGCCCACTATATCAGCTATGGTCTAACCTATAGCTTTGATATGTCTTCGTAACACCACAAGAAGTAAATTCACCTGTCATTCAAGCAAGTCAGCCGCAATGATCACCGATAGAGTGTTATTTTCCCCCAAGAAAGCATACCGGAGATGGGGAGAAGTGCTTTTAATTGGAGATTTGGTGGTTCTTCTGTTGATGACTTTGCGGGAGGACTCTGTCTATTTTTCAAATCAATGTCCAATTTCAATAGAGTTTTTCAATACCCTTCCAAGCCTGAAAGAGTAGCTACTACCTTTTCATACCCTTGGATTTCAAATTCATCATAGTTAGCAAGCACAACTTCAAGAGGTTCACTCATGCATATCAAATGGCTCACGCTAGTCACCGCCTCATCATTAACATCAACAGTGGACACCACATGGATATCACTTGGGTGTTTCATTGACTTACAAACATTGAAGGTTACTTCATCTTCGTTCAGCCGAAACTTCAACTCTACGCTTTCAACATTCACCAATGCTCTTCGAGTTGCTAAGAATGTTCTTCCCAAAATAATGGGAATTTTAGCATCTATTTCACAATCGAGAATGACAAAATCATTCGGGAAAATGAACTGATCAACCTTAACCAAGATGTCTTAAAGTATCCCCATGGGATGTTTGATTGAACGGTCAGCCATTAAGAGTCTCATTGTGGTTGCTTTTGGTTTACCTAACCCAAGTTGTTTGTATATCGCATAGGGCATCAAGTTGATGCTTGCCCCCAAATCGCATAAAGCTTTAGCGAATTGGAGCATATCAATGGTGCAAGGAATTGTGAATTCCCTGGGATCTTCTCTCTTTTTGATCAACTCCTTAGTCATAATTGCACTGCAACTATGGGAAACTTCAATTGTCTCAAAATCCAAGTTCATTTTCTTTGTGACTAACTCTTTCATGAACTTGGCATATCCCTGCATTTCCAACAATGCCTCCACAAGGAGGAGATTAATTGATAATGGCTTAAACACCGACAAGAACTTCTTGAACTTTTGATATTCATTCTTCTTCTTTAAGTGTTGCGGAAATGGGGGAGGTATTTTGGTTAAAGGTTGCATGACTTTTGGAATTCAAACGTGTTGTTCCACTTCCTTTTGTGGTTCTTTGGTAATGCTTTGATGGATAAGTAACTCTTGTTCCTCCATGCCTTGATCTTCTTCATTCATTTGATCATCTTTATTTCCCATCACATTACCTATTACCACCTTTCCGCTACGAGTAACTGCAACCAGCCCTTTATCGTCATCTTCCATCATCATCTTTGGTTTCAATTGAGCTGATAATAAACTCAATTGACCTTCAAGTATCTTGATGGCATCGGCATGAGAGATCACTTTACTGTTCAATGATGAAAAGTCATCTTTCATCCCTTTCAACAAATCATCCGAACCTTCAGCATTATCAAGTATGTATGACAACAAGTCATTCACCCGAGGACTACTTGCACTCCCTTTTGATTTTGGGCTCTCACTCGAGTGAGTATGGTTCTCATCATGATCATCTTCCCTTCTCCAATAATCTTTTTGCTCAGCCCAAACTTGATAGTATCTCCTTTGTTCTTCTCCTTTCTGATAGTTCTAACCTTGATTTCCGTCTGGCTGTAAATAGCGTGGGTGGAAACCCTCCTCATATCTCTTGGAGCTCCAACCTTTATTCTCCCCCGGCCTCGAGTACCTAGAAGAAGAACCCTCCTCAACTCTAAACAATCCACATGTCCCCTTCATGTGCTCTTGTAGAAATTCAATTTGGGTCAACATCTTCTTGATGTTTTCATCCCTCTCTCTCTCTTTATCAAGTTTTTTTTACGTTAATCTAAAACAAAATGGAGAGACTTGATCCTCTTGGGTGTAGCACGCTTGGTTTATTCTAGTCATGTCATAAACAAAATGAAGCTACCTCAAATGATTGTAACATTATTCCTCTTTGTACCAATTGATCAGCCACTCCTTTATTAACAGAATGAAGTCTACAGTAAAAATATTGAAGTAACAATTCATTTGGTAGCCCATGAGTTGGGCATTTAAGTAGGAGTTTCTTACGCCTCACCCATGTTTCATGCATGGGTTCCCCCTCCCGTCGCTTGAAACCTTGAATTTCGTGTCTAAGTTTCATCATCCTTGATGGAGGAAAGAACCTTGTGTTAAATTCTATAATCAGCTTCTCTCATGATGTAATGGAATTGTTTGGTAACTCGGCTAACCACTTATTAGCTTCTTCCGTTAAGGACAATGGAAATAACCGCAGTTGAATTGACTCTTGTGACACACTTTTGAATGAAAAAGAACTGCAAACGTCTGTAAAATTTCTCACATGCTTATGCGGGTCTTCGTGATCTAGCCCTCCATAAAGTCCCCTTATTTGAAGTTGGTGAAGAGTTGTGCTAGTGACTTAAAACATTGCATTCTCATCAACTTGTGGGATGCAAATTGCACCTATTCCACCAGATTGAGTTGGGTTGTAGACACTATGGATATCGTCTATAACATCCTGATGACATGCTTGGCTATCATTCATATCTTCCTCACTCATGTTTACTTCTACGTAGTTTAACCAACACTTACACAAAGCAACCAAAGCTAATTCAACTACAACCAACAAATTTGAGAGTGACAAATCTTCAATCAAAGAATTCTAAGTAACGCTAGTCCCCGGCAGCGGCACCATTTTGATTTAACGTATCAGGATATGTCATCCAATACTAAGTGCCAATGATTGTTAGTTAGTAATATAATCCAACTAAGTGAGTTGGGGTCGAATCCCACAGATGAAGATATAATAACATTCTCTTCAATTGAGCAAATATTACACCTTTTAGGTTTTGGTTTCAAATATCTGGATCCTATTATTACTCCAATTTCACACTTCAACAGTACGATCAAATAGTAAAGTAAAACTTGGGGTAATGACCAACCAATTGCCAAATTTTAACTTAGTGGGTTAATATCTATGCTCACAATAGGATAATTTGTCGTGGTTAGTGAAACGACCCCAAAAATGCCCGAAAATGTGCTTCGGAAACACCTATAATTGTAATTTTCATATATCTCAAAATCCGTGCATGATTTCAGAAATTCGACTTCATATTCTTATTCAGGGGGTCAAATT